>NAVB01000145.1:0-63227 GCA_002179805.1 Acanthamoeba lenticulata | reverse complement strand
ACACACAGGAGTACATCACCCACTTCTGGAAGGTGGTCAACTGGCAATTCGTGGAGTCTCAGCGCCAGGAAGCCAGCTCCAGGAACTCCTGGATGCTCCAGGGCAGTACCAACTCAGGGCTCACCGCGTATCCCGGCCCTTCTTCGCGTGCTTGACGAGGCAGGTCGAGGTGCTCATCATCAACAACAACAACAAAGACCTTCCGTTTCTCCCCATGCATTCCTCGCGTGCCTTTCCTTGTCAGCCGCCTGCTTAAGTGTGGTGCAGCCGACACCGGTAAAAAACGCAGGCCAAGAAGGTGAGAAGGCTGGCCTCATCTAGGGAACATTCTCGATAGAGTCACTTGAACCCTGATCTGGGCTCGCTTACCACGTCTTGCCGCGAATCAATTTGAACGAATTGAGGCCTTTTCTTGATCGTGGAGGCAAGTGTCTACTACTTTAGCGACAAGAAGGTCTGAAGAGAGAAGACAAACACCGTCTAAAGCCGACGGGCTTTCCAAGACCTTTGTAGAGCGGGGCATGAGCACCGCCCTCGAGCGACGCCAGCAGCCCCCAGACGAGGCGTCAGTTGCGGCTCTTACGCCCAGCTCCCTCATCGTACGCGACGGGAGACCGGCAATCATGGAAGGTGAACAGAGGCAAGTCGGCCTCGTCGCAGAAACCGAAGAATCACCAACGTTTCTGCCACATACGAAAGATGGAGATCAAATCGCGATCGCCTCCGAATTACTCAGCGATGCAAAGAAAGCTCATTCGTGGCCGCCTGGATGGAGCGGCTCTGATCCGATTGATCGACCAATGGACCCAGTGACGGCCAATAATGGCGACCTTGCGATTTCTACACCGCCCCTCAGCTCTGCTGCTCACGCGAATGGATCACATAAAGGACCGCATGTGAGCAATGAACATCCTCAACACCTCCAAGACTTCGGGCGAGCCGCCGATCCTCCCTCGAGCGCCGAGCTACCGCCGCCCTCATCGGCAGAGACCGACGGGGGCGCACCGGGTGCCGAGCATGACTCCACAAGTCATACCATTACGGATGAGGAGGAAAAGCAGCAAGAACAACAAGCCAACGCTCGGCTAGGAGTCGAGCCCCCTTCGGCCTCCCCCGGACGCAGCACGCTCGCGGCTAAGTCACCGCGCGCGGGGCCCAAGCGTGTAAGCGTCCTCCGGCGCGAGCTCGCCGCGCTATGCGAGCCCAACGCCCTCAACTCGAGACCAAGAGTGGTGTCGAAGCCCGGTAGGCCTCCCCTCCCTCTCTCCCTCCCTCCCCGTGTCCCTGCCCAATCGCTGGACGTTGTTGCTTACCCGATATCGCGTGGAGGGACATCAACAACAGGGCGCACAACCAACAACAGCCAGTCACAGTTCTTCCTCGTGCATGGAGACGGCGCGAGCGTCCAGGCCCAGACCGATGAGGAGGCCCTTCAATCTGAGGAGGGAGCCTTGCTGCGCAGCGAGAACGGCCACCCCAACGGTGGCACCGAGGACGAGGACCAGGGCGCCAAGCCTCAGCTGCACTCTTACCACCACGACCACCATCAGGATCACGCCGGGTTGCTGGGCCTGTCCCCCAGTATCACGATGAACGGCGGCGGGGCCCTCGAACGACTGGAAGCGGCCAAAAAGCAGTTCATGTCGCTCGTGTGCTCCTTCACTAGTGCCGAGGAACTTAGTGCCTTTTCCTTCTTTGCCTCTCACGTCCTCTATCAGCAGCGCACCCTTCTTGCCAAGTCGGCCGTCAGGTTGGTTTCCCCTCCCCCCCCTCTCCCAATTTCGTCCCTCGAGCAGAGCAACTTACATGCGTGTACAGCGGGGCACGAGCAATCGAGATACCGCCTCTGCCGTCGTCGACGTCTGTCGGTCAGGCCTCGCCGCGGTCGGAACATTCATTGGTGGCGGGAACAGGGGCGCCGCCGCACAAAGTAGTCGCCCCGCCCTCGCCCGACCGACGAGGTGGCAAGGGCCGCACGTCGTACGCGCAGCAGCAACAACAACTGCTCAAGCCGCCGGTCGACACGAACCTGGGCATAACACCAACCAAGAAGCGGCCGCGGGGCAAAAAGGCCGGTGCGGGTGCGGTGACGGCGTCGGGATCCGACGACGAGCTCGAGTCAGACGGCGAGTTTGATCCGGCCGCGTCACCGCGGACCAAGGGAGGCAAGCGGGTGGGCCTCCCGCCCAAGCGGGCCAAGCGCAAGCGTACTCGCACCAACGCCAATGAGGACACCCTTCGGTCAGCTATCTCTGAAGTCTGTGATATCGACCTCAAGGTTCTTCCTCTCCTCAGCTCCGCCCCCCCCCCCCAAAGCTGCGCCCGACTCTGGCTGAACTGTTAAACCCTTCCGTCCCCCTCACAACAGGGTATCATCAACGGTGAAGTGTTTGAGAAGGAGTTCAGTGCCGAGGAAAAGGACCGGCTGATGCTGCTCCTGCCTGAGGTCGACCGTAGCGACCCGCAAGTGCTGCTCGAGTGTCTCCGCTTCAACACACATCTCAACGTGGCCATGCAGCAATACCAACAAATACAGCGGGCCGGACATCTCGAGGACTCTGATGACGCCGCCTTTATTGCTCGACCACAGCGACAACTCGACCCGTGGAAGGTATAAAGCTTCATCTTCCCTTTTGTCCCCAACAACATAATTGACTTTCGTTGTGGATGCTAATGTGCGGGTGGGGCTTTATCAGGCGAAATACTTTGAAGAATACTGGGGACAGCGACTCGGCCTGCCGCCGCCCCCACCCGTGCGCGATACGCGCACGACGGACATCGCCACAATGGAGCTGCCGGCGCTTACGCAGACCAACCTTGAGCGGCTTGCCTTTTCCTATTCGCGCCAGCAACAACAGCGTCAAGAAGAAACACATGCCCGGCAGCAGGCTCTAGACGGGGCCCACTCGGGCGGGTCTCCGGGTGCGGCGTCGCCCAGCGCGCAGCGATTAGGCGTCTACGACGCGCCCGAGTCTGTGCCTCCGCGCAAGCGCAAGCTCGATCAGTCGTCCTCTTCATCATCATCATCTCCATCGTCGTTACCATCGTCTTCTTCATCATCGTCGGCCTTGCTATCACGCGAGGTAAGGCCTCGTTTTTCCCCCCCCCCCCTCTCCTCATCCCGGCTTTTCCTCTGGTCCACTACTTCTTCGTGAGGAATCTGACCGATGCGTGTGCAGTTCGAGGACAGGACGTCCGTGAGCTCGGGGCCACCTTCCCCTTCACGGGGGCGGGTAGGCGCGGCCGGGGACGAGACTTGGTCGTTGGCCCAGCGGCTGCGGGAAGCGAGCAATGTTGTTGTCGCCGCCGACGGTGAGGGCTTCGATGACGACGACAATGGTGAAGGCACGGCGGCAGCGGGCGGGAAGGCTGGGTCTCTCACCAAGCGCCGTCGCGTCCGAAGCACCACCGCCCTGCCTCACGCGTACGCCCTCCACATTCTCCCCCACTCTTGCCTCATAGAGGCCAGCGCGACCAACGAGGCGGCGGACGCGAACTGCAGGGGCTTTGCCGACGACGACACCAACAGCGTTGGCGTGCATTCGAGCTCCAGATCGGGCTACGGAGGGACCAATGGGCGGAGTCTGCCGCCGAAGAAGTCGCACAAACAGAACGTGGGCGGAGGACACCGCCCGCGAGCGTCGTCGTCGTTGTCGCCGTCGACCTCTGCAGGCGCTTCACGGACTACGACAACTTCAACGACGACCACAGTGAGCAGTACGCGGGCCACCGAGCAAGAGATCCTCGAAGAGTTCAACGGCCTGGGCGACTTTGATGTCGACGAGCTCGAGGCTGACCTTCTCGACGATGGCCGCCTCGGGGGGACGTCGCCCCGCGGCCGGGCCGCCAGGAGGAAGGCCGCCGGCAATGTTGGGCGGCGACGACAGGATAAGGGTGGCGAGAGCGGCAGCGGGGACGGGGCGGCAGCTACCAAGCCCACCCAGCAGTTAACGCCGAAGAAGGCCGGCGGAGGCAAGAAGGCTCAGGGCCCGGCCAAGGCCAAGGCGGCAGGAGCGGCGGGCGTGACGAAGCTCAAGGACCCGGTCACGGGCAACGACCTCACCTCGGGCGCTAGTTTCCGACGCGGGGCCGAAATCATCCTCAAGCGCGAGGGCAAGCCCATGGACGCGCGAGAGATCGTTCGGGTGGGCCTCAAGGAAGGTGCGTTGGACTCCTCTCCCCTCACCATGTGGCTCATGCGGGAGACTGACACACACATGAACGACCTCAAGGGCTGTTTTCAACAAAGGGCAAGACGCCACAGAACACGCTGGCGTCGCTCCTGTACATGGACATCAAGAACAATCGCCAGTCGATCTTCGTCAAGGTGAAGCCCATGACCTTTGGCCTCAAGGAGTTCGACGAAGCGGCCTCTTCCTCGTCCTCGCCTCCACCAACCCCTCTACCCTCAACGAACGACGAGTAAGGTCTCCTTCGTGTTTCTCATCAGCCGTTGAGAGATCCTCGCATCGTTTTCTTTTGCAGCCATCCATCCAGACCAGGCGTTACCTTCGAGCGCGTATGCTGGGCCAGCCCCAGGCTCGCTCCCTGTTTGTACAAACAACCCAAATACAACAACAGCTGGTGTTTCATCTCAGGTCTTGCATGGCTCTCATGTTCCCCTGTGCAATGTTGTCCTGCCGCGGCTCCCTTGTTCCTTTGTCCACATGCCGGCCGAACGCCTTCCTTTCCGTCCACTTCAACAAAGCCTTTATCATCACCGCTGGCGACCGAAATCGGACCAACGAGTGGTGCGCCTCCACTTTTGTTTGCACAAGCCCCTTTTGTTGGAGGTACTGGCTGTTCAAAAAAATGGTGGTTTTTAGAATGGCAAATTCGGGTAAAAATTATCGCGAACCAGGCCACGCAAGCCAAAGGCGCACAGACAGCAGTCACGAACCTTCACGAACGTGAGCAACACCTCAGGTGCCAAGACCGCCTTGCCTTGCGTCCTCCCGCCCCCAGCTTTGAAAGATCGACGGGCGAGAGGGAGACAACAACATATGGATCACCAGAAGCCCTTCGACCGACTCGATGATCTGGCGGGCTTGCGTGAAGAATCACTCTACGTAGAGGGTGAAGAGGGTGGTGAGGAGACGCCCAAGGTTCCCGAACCGCCTGCCACGCCTGCCGATGCCAAAGCCTGGGATTTTCGCCATGGCAAAGTGCCAGAGGGGATGATGGTCATCAACGACGAAGCGGGCGAAGCCCACCTTGAAGTGCAGCAAGATAGGTCTACTGCCTTTGTCGTGCCGCCCAAGAGCTACCTCAAGTTTGACCGTACGACGCCACCTTGCCCCACCCTCACTGTTGCCAAGACACTCACTAGATCTACTGGATGGATTTTTTTTTTTTTTTTTGTTCAGTCAAGCTGCCGGCCAATGGTGGGCAACACATCAACGATTACACGCTCACCATGGACATCAAGATCAACTCTTATCCCAAGGAGAGGTACCAGCTCACCATTAGCGCACCGCATCGCGTGTAGTTTTTGTTTTCATTTTTCTTTTAACATAAAAAAAAATCCCCCTCGCCGGTGCGCAGCATCGCGCTCTACCAGGCCAACTTTGCCAATAAGCAGACTGAAGGAGAGGCCTACATCTCCAAAACCGGTGGCGTGGGCATCTTTGGCGAGTACGGCGTGCGTGAGGCCTGGATGAAGGAAAAGAAGTGGACCAGGTTCGTAGCTAGTTTCCTCACGCGGCAAGACAATGCGTGAGAGAAAGTTTATTAATTTCTACTATCAGGGTCGTGATCACGATGGGCGGCGGCTGGGGCGGCTCGCGCCACATGACGACCTACGTGAACGGCAAGGTGTGCAGTACGATCAACAAGGGTGTCTTCCAGACCCCGGATGGTCGCTTTGCTGTCTCCACGGACTCCATCTTTCTCTTTGCCTCCACCAACGAGTCTTTTGCGCCGGGCCTCTTGCTCAAGTACTTCGAGTTCCGGCCGCACACGATGAGCATTGACGTACGTCCGCCACAGTTCAATAATAAGCATTACATCTATTTTAAAATTCTTATTATTTCCATTCCGGGTCGTGAACAGGCCGTGAAGCAGTCTAGCCAGCTCAACCGCATCTTCAGCTTCTGGGAGGTCGAGAAAGAGCAAGGTACATGTCGCCAGCCTGGATTCTCACCTGGCAAGGTTTCCTCGTGACGAGTCTAACCCAAACTATGTTGCGCGCAGCTGAGCGGCAGATGTTCGAACACATGAGCCTGCAGTCACTCTACAAGCGGCCACCGCCAATCTGGATCCATCCCGCCTTCCTCGGTATACTTTTTGTGCTCAATTTTCATCATCTTAAGACCGTCGACGCTCACAAGTACTCTTCTGGCTACAGGCGAGTTCGGTGACGCCTTCCTCGAGGGTACCGGGCTCGACGGCGGGTCGGTTCCGCCCTCGCTGGCCGTCTTTTCGCTCGGGCTGGACCGTGCGCTGCAGGAGCAAAAGTCGTTCCTCAACGGCTTTGAGCATGCTGACCTGCAGCACCTGGATGCCATCAACGAGCTCTTCAAGGACGCCAAGGCCTTGGGGCGCAAGGTACATGCCCATCCTGCTCCGGCGTGTGCAGTAGTGCTGGGTCTGTGCACTGCTTCTTACCTTTTTGTAAAAACACACACGCACACAGTTTGCACTCGCTGTGAAGGGCGGCGCGCAGCTCATCCACTTCCTCCGCGGCTTCACCAAGCAAATCAAGTCGATCAAGGAGGGCGAGTTCATGATCATTCCGGGCGGCCTGAACGACCACTCGATGATGTACATTCTGGAAAGGGTCGCCGCCGAGTCTTTCCGCTTCGTCCTGGTCAACACCGACCCCCTGCGCGGGCTCTCCTACCACCCCGCCTCTGTACAGAGACCACCCAAGATTATGTACGCTGTGATCTGACGCGATGAACGCCCTTCGTCCATGGGTCGTGTTGTGAGATTTCTCACCTCACCCGTGTGAACAGGTACAAAACGTGTCTGGCATTTGACGATATCCCTCTGGCACGCATCTACGACGACGCCTTCTGGGCCTTCCTCTTCAAGCTGGTCGTCTATCAGGCCAAGCAAAACACGCCAGACAAGATCTACGACTACCTCCTGCCGTACGGCGCTGGCCCCTCCTTTCCGGCTTTTTAATCAAGTGCTGATCTCGTAACGTTGCGGTGGCAGTTTCTTGACCGGAAAGCCGCTCGAAGAGTCGCTGGTGGCGAACAAGGACGACCCGGCCATCGACTGGCGGTCGCCCCAGCGTGGATCAACGGCCTACTATCGCTGCGTGCTGGAGTCGTTCTACTACCTCATGCGGCGCAAGGGCCTCTCGGTGGTAAAGGCCAAACAGGCCGGGTTCATCCTGCGCGCGCAGATGGTGGCGCTCATCGACAACGACCTCCACTTTGTGCCCTCGCTCAGCGGGTCCGACATCCGCCTGATCAAGATGGCCTGCGAGCAGCTAGCCTACACGGCCGTCAAGTTCAGCAACGCCGACGACGAGCGCATCACTGCCCACCAGCTCGCCGACGTCAAGCGCCGGATCGATGTCGTCGAGGAGGCCGTCAAGGGCCTGCCCGTCAACGACCAGTCGGCCGGCGCGCCGCCGCTGCTGCAGCTCGACGACGGCAACCGAGCCGACTACCAGTGGGGCCTTCACCCGTTCTTTGACCGGTTGCTGCGCGAAGAGGACGTCGATGGTCTCGCGGGCCTGCCGATCAAGCTGCCCAAATACGTGCCCGTCGACATGCTCCAGCTTCCTGCTCGGGTGACCAACTTTGAGGAAGCGCTGGCGGCCATTCGCTACTGCGACAAGCTGTGCACGCTCATCTCGGTGCAGACCCACACGATCAAGAACACGAGCTTCCTCAAGTGCGCCCTCATCGAGTACACCTTCACCCAGCTGGTGCCTGTACCCAAGGGCCACAGCAACCCGGACTACGCCAACTGCGTGTGGCGCACGCCCATCCGCTACGCGCTGCAGCTCGACATTCTGGTGCTGCTCCAGCGCATCATCGAGCACTTTGCCTCGTCGGCCTTTGCCCTGCAGGCCACCCGCTCGTTTGACGCCGTGCGCATCATCGTGCCTGCCTGCATTGCCGCGATCGCCGACGCCGCCATGCGCAAGCGCGCGACCGACATCCCGTCAGAGGTGAGCCTTCACCTCATGGGCCACAACGGCCTTCACGGCTACGGCCTCAGCACGGGCAAGTTTGGCGACCAGAGCGAGACCATCGAGGTCCACTCGGCCGAGCTCAACATCGCGCGTACCTCTGTGCTTGACTACTTTGCCGACCAGCTCGACGAGATCCCGCCCTCCAACCACATCTTTTCCTGGGAGAATGGCATGGGTCAAGACCAGGCCAACAATCGCTTCCTCGCCCAAGTGTGTGCTGAGCTCGGTACGGCACTTTTAGAAATTTCTCTCCCTCTCCAAGCTTCGCCCTGACTCCAGCTCACGTTTCGGCACTTCAACTGAAATGTTCGACAATTCAGCGTTCGACCAGGGCGACATCCACACCTACATCTCGGGCGAGCAGTGGCTGATCATCAAGAACTACCCCGAGTTCGCGTGCTACCGCGACATCGCGTTCTACTTCAAGTACTTCATGAACACCGAGGATGAGGCTTTCCCCCGACCGGCCCCGTGGACCCAGAAGCACGCCGAGCTCAAGTGCGCAACTCTCGCCCTCCCTTGTTCGCTTGTGGTCTCTAGGCGCTGATCGTCGCGCGGCCACGCTTGTGTTCAGGTGGAAGTTTGATATGGGCGAGTACTTGGTGAACGCCTACCAGCCGGGCTTCTTCCTCTACTGCCGGCCCAAGAAGAAGCCCTTCACGCACAGGTTCCCGTCGACGGCCACGCCGTCCTTCCTTACGGCGCCGCACACCGTCAACACGGAGGACGACGTCCTGCACATCAAGAACCTGCCCAACTTCGAGGACGCGATCGGCCAGCGCGACTCGGAGCTGCTGATCTCCTACCTAACCGTGCCCTACATCCGGCTGCCGCTCATCCTCAGCTTCTTCTCGACCGAGGATCGCATCCACGCGCTCAAGAGCAAGCAGCTGCAGGACGTGCTCGACAGCGTGCTCTTCGAGCCCGGGCGCTACCTGCCGGCCTCGCTCCGTGACGAGCCCAAGGAGGTCCCGACGACCAACCCGAAGCTGCTCGCCACGCCCTACGGCATGCTCATCAATGAGCTTCATCGTTCACCCGCTGGTGTCATCGCCTCCACCGTTGCCCTCCTCAAGTTTGCCCTCGACCTGGACACGATGACGGTGTACGCGAGCACGGTCGACATCATCCTCTACGTCATGCGCACGGCGGCGAGGATGGACAACTACATGTCCTTCATGATCGCGCACGCGAAAGGCAAGCACGACACCATCTCTGGCCCGCTGCGCGACGTCGAGGTCACGCCGGCCGTGCTCGAGACCCTCGAGCGGGGCCAGGTGGAGCTGCGCCAGTTGCTCCACGGGCCGGTCCACAAGATGCTCGAGTCGTGGTGCTACCAGGCCATGAAGGCGTGCGAGAACAAGGAGGACGACAAAGTCGTCGACGAGAACTCGCGGATCGCGTGCACGCTGCACGCGCACCTGCTCCTGCTCTACCGCAACATGCACCTCGATGAACTCAACGAGAACGTCGTCAGCACGCTTCTCTGCGCCTTCATCTTCCTCACCACCCGCCACACGTGGAACATGAAGCTCCTCCCCGTGCCCGAGACCGAAGTCTTCGAGCTGCTCCAGGTAGTGCGCCGCAAGCTCATCACGTGGATCCGCACGCACGGACAGAAGGCCCTCAACGAGGTCATGGAGGGCGCCGTACGCGTGGCCGCCGGCACCGGCATTCGCATGGAGCACCACCACAAGCAGCGCGAGGAGACCTCCGTGGCTCATTTCATCCGCAAGTGGGCCTTCATCGAGGGCAACCGCTCCGTGGGCCGCTTCACCGTCGTCTCCTCGGCCAACCAGGCTAACCAGGCTCAGCAAGGTACTCCACTCCTCTGGCCCTCTTTTTCCACTTATTTAAGTGTCTTGTTGTCAATTTATTGTTTGTCGCTGCTGTTGCTTCTCGTCCTGCACGATGGGCGGGAGTTTTTCCGTCCGTAATTGAGGGCAACTCGTGAGTAAATTCCTGCGAACATGAGATATCTTATCTGCAACTGCATGTTGTCCACTCTCTCGCGGTCTCCTTTAGATAGCGAGCGAGAATCCGAAATTGATCTGATTGAGGAGGATGAAGTGGAGGAGAATGTTGAAGAGGGAGAGCGTATGGAAGAGGAAGGAGAAGTGACGCGCGATGGCGGGCGAAAGGGCAAGCGAAAGCTGTCCCTAAATTCTCGCGCCGCAAGCCAAAGAGCGCGCCCCTCCTCGCGACGCCGCCTCCTGCCACCCCCAGCAGGTACCGTGGCGCCGGGCAATCTAGTCGTTCTTAGTTCACCGCCCCAAGGAAGGGGCAGTTGCTTTCGATTTTGTTTTTTGTTTTTTGAGCCATTTTGTTTCTCGTTTCCATCTTTTTAACTGGGGAGCCGACACAGATGACGGAGTGGTCCAGAGCGTGAGCGATGATCTAGAGCTGGGCGTGGAGATCGACATGCAAACGATCCAGCTGACCCTCAAGTCGTCGCACCTCAAGGCGCTGGACAAGTCGATCGCCGGACGGCCCGACGTGCTGCTCATCTTTGGGTCCAACTCGATGCAGGCGGCCACGATCGAAACGGCCGAGCACCGTGAGTGGGTGCGGCTCATCGGGCGCGACCACGACCTGCAGTACTGGCGCACGCCCGATCCGCGGATGGACGTGCAGGTGCTCGACCGCGACTACGTGCCGGGCGAGCTCGAGGAGAGCGAGCAGTGGATCGTGCCCATCTTCGAGCCCGTGCGGCTGACCTACCTCACCCAGCCGTTCCCGCTCCAGATCTGCCTGCCTGAGGACCCGCTGCCGGCCGACGCCGACGTGGCCTACATGGTGGGCATCCACCCGAAGAAGGGCGGTACCTGGAAGGAGATCTTTGTCTTCAAGAGCCTCCGCGTGGTGCAGATCTACAACGTCATGTCCCACGGCCGCCGCTTCTATCGCTCGCTCGAGTACACGACCGACGTCCACTACGCGCTCCGCGACATGCAGCCGTCGATCAAGGACCGCGACTACCCGTGGCCCCGCTGGGAGCGCCACGGCGCCGGCCACCCGTACGCCGAGTATCCGGACCCGACCTCGGTCGTCATCATTCGCGACAAGGTTCATCCGTTCAACGTCTCCGGCACCGACGAGCAGTTCATCCCCTCGCGCCTCCTCTACGGCATCGTCCCGTCCGCCCTCCTCGATTCCTACCACTTCTGGCAGGACAAGGTACGCCTCGCTGTTGTTGTTTTTTTCTGGTTGTTGTTGGGGCTGACACACCCTCCTGGGTTTCAGAGTGATAATCTGCGCGGCTACCCGCTGGACAAGAGCCACGGCATGATCCACGTCGAGCTCGTGCGGGTGCCCAAGGTGGACTGCACGCAGCAGCCCGGCGTGTGCGCGCGCATCACGCGCCTGCCGCAAGTCAAGAAGGTGCGAACTGCAGCCTAGCTTCCACTTAGTTGAAACGTCATCTGACTGCCCCTGCAGGAGGAGGAGAAGAAAAAGGAGGAGCAGAAGAAGGATCTCCGCAGGTCCAAGCTCGCTTTGGAGACCAAGAAGAAGAAGAGCCTCGATGATGAGGAGCTCGTCCTGGTGGACCTCCTCCACGCGCCCAAGGGTGCGCTCTCGCTCACGTGCATGATCGTGTTTATTTCAAAAGTAAGTATCGCCGCTGACTGACTTGCGAGGGGCTTTCACACAGGTTCCAAGCTGCACAGTTTGGCACAGCTGATCACGCGCCTGGATAAGCTCGCGTACGTCCTGGCCTGGACCAAGCAGAAGGACTCCACCAAGCCGTTCAATCTCGACCTGGTCGAACTCCCCCGGCTCAAGATGGCCTTCCACGCCCGCACCGACAGCGACGGCGTCACCCGGCTCTACAGGCATGTTTGACAAAGCCTTCCCCCAAATAGCTCGCGCTCTATTTCTTGCTTGGCGGTCGTGGTTCTTACCCTTCCCTCCTCATGGCAATTGACTTTCTCTCCACACAGTGTTGATCACGTGAACCTGTTCGTGACCAACGCGCGGAGCGAGCTGACGACGCGCCTCATTCGTGGCATTCCTCACTCTGTGCTCCTGTCAGACCCCAACAACGTACGTTTTCCGAGACCGGTCTAGACCCGCAGGCTCGTGCGTTCCCTGCAAGCTTGGCTCATCACCCTTTTATTACAGGAAATCCTGGTGCTGGTGCCCTCCATCCACCCGGTGCGGCCGTTCATCGGCAGCGCGCCGTTCTCCACAGAGCTGGTGCTCGACCGGACGGATAAGGACTGGAACGAAGCGCTGGATACCAAGTACTACCTCTACCCGGTCCACGTCTCGCTCTCGTTCATGTTCACCCCGACCCTGGCCTCGGCCCTCTACCTCCTGCTCCTGCGCTTCCTGCACCGAGGTACTGCGGCCGCGATTGCCCCGCAGCGCAGCCAGTTGAGAACCAGTTTTGGCCAACCACGCGTGCCATGTGTGTGCCTGTGCAGATTACGACGAAGTGTTCAAGCTGGTAAGCGCCATCGGCACGGACACGGCGTTCTCGGCGGAGGAGAACATCATCTTCCAGACGCTGGGCGAGGCCAACGTCGACCGCCACCCGAACGCGCACGCTTCGCGCATCAAGATCTCGTCGGTCACCGTCGACAGCCCTGTCAAGGTCCCGTGGGACATCACCAACGAGTTTGCGGCCTACGTCGTCAAGGTCAAGCACGTCGCGGTCACCTGCCATTTGCCCCACCACGAGGTTCGTGTCTCGTTACTAATGATTTCTTTTTTGCTCGATCTCTTCGAAGCCACGCGAGCGTCTGTGGCTTAGATGCTGACTCTGCTGCACGTGTTTCCCGGTATACAAACAGGAGTCGCAGCTTCTCGAGGAGCAGTGCATCACCGACATCTCTGACCCGCGGTTCGACCCGCGGGTGTACACCGAGTACGACATCACGCTGGTCAAGAACCGCATGTACTACCTGCGCGCTCTCGACGCCGGTCTCTCGGTACGCGCGCGACCTTCCCTCATTGTCCCCTTGGTGGCTGCGGTGGTTACTCACGCTGCCTTCTGCAGAGTGTGGACCTGTTCGTGGTGCCGCGCACGGTGGACTCAGGCTGGCCCTATTACAACGACCTCTCGGCGCTGGGCGCGACGGCCAAGGACTGGCAGAGCCTGTCGGTTGACTACGCAGCGTCCAAGCTGCTGTCTGGCGTGATGGCGCTCGACGTGGCGCACCAGTACTGGCCGGGCACGGAGACCATGGCCGGCAGCGAGCTCAAGCTGGGCTTCCTGTTCCTCTACAACCTCTTCACGGGCGGCGTCAAGATGAAGATCCTCTCCAACGACGACTCGCACTCACTGGCCACGCTCCTCCTCCAGCTCATGGCCGACAAGACCGACCGCGGCCTCCTGCCCTCCATCCTCAACATCCTCTCCCGCAACCCGGAGCTCTGCCAGCGCTTGCCCAAGTTTGTGGACAGGCGGCAGATGAAGAACGAACGGATCAACGGGTGGATCGACGACACCGAGAACGTGTCGCCCATCGACGACCTCTTTGGTATCCTCGTGCCCACGCTCATGATGGAGGTCGAGAACATGAACCTGCCGCCGGAGACGTGGCCCAAGCTGCCGGCGCCCAACCTGACGGCGCCCGTCACGCCCGAGAGCGAGCGCTCGTGGGTGCTGCCGGTGCTGTCCGACTTCATGTGCCTCCGGCGCCGTCTGCGCGTCGTGGACCCGAGCACGGGCCTGGGCGACCAGCGCCTGGCCATGGACCAGGACGCGCGTGCGGCCTTTGCTGGCGCGCCGCTGGTGTCACTCGGCCTTGACAACCATGTCGCCTTCCTCGCGCGTGACGAGCAGCGCAAGCCGCCCGTCTCGAGCCAGCTGCCCTTTGACGTGTCCGGCCACCCGCAGGCCAAGTCGGCTGTGGCCGGCTTCATGATGGAGCGCCTCGAGGCCGAGATGAAGCACTACGCCGACCTGCAGAACAATGGCAAGGTGGCCAAGTACAAGGGCCTGCTCGACCAGGACATTGACGCCTACGCCCGCGGCGAGGCGCAGCCCGCGCTCGGCGAGGTGGTGGCGCACGTCCAGGCGCTGATCGACGAGCTCCTCAAGATCCGCGAGCAGGACTCGGAGTATGTCAACAACGCCATTCCCTACGTCGTCGCGCACGCCAACGAAGTTCCGCTGGAACCGACCGGCGTCGCACCGGTACCATGCCTTCACTTTTCTCTCCCCACGCGTTGGGAGCTGTTCCTGACCGGCGCCTTGAATAGCAGGATGCAATGGAGGTTGAGGAGGGCGAGAAGGGCAAGGAGAAGCCCGCGGCCTCGTCGACCGAGAGCGTCGCTCGCTATCGCTTCGTGCTGCAGCGCTATTGCGGCCAGGAAACCCACATCTGGCTGGACTACCTGGTGGGCTCGCTGTTGTCGTCGAGGAGCGGGTGGGACCTGCAGAAGCTCAACCCGTACTTTGACGAGTCCAAGATTGAGCACGTGTACGACGTCATCGCGGCCGCCATCATGCACGCCAACCGCATCGGCCAGATCAACCGCTGCCTCTCCGACGCGCGCGGCCTGCTCGGCCTGCTCCTCGTCACCCAGGGCCAGGCGCCCACGGCCGAGTCCAACCCGGCCCTCGTTGCTGGCCTCATCCAGAAGGTAAGCTCGTCCTTCCTCTTCCTTGTTGTGCCCTCGCCTAGCGAGCCATGATCGATAACCGCTCTCGGCGCTGGGTGGGTGATTGCGCTCTACGCGGTGCAGAGCGAGTCGCTGGCCCAGAACCTGACGACCAAGCGCTATTTCATTGACAAGGAGAACGACGAACTGATCTACGGTACAGACCGACCCACACCTTGAACTATGGAAGAGCACCACTAACAACCAAGTCCAAATGCGCATTCAGATCCGCGATTCTTGGTGTTCGAGTTCACGTGGAACATCCTGCTGCGCGAGCGGCAGGTGATCATGGTGCGCGAGTTCATGGACAGCATGACGCAGGGCAAGTCCATGGTCAAGCAGATGATCATGGGTCAGGGCAAGACCACCGTCGTAGGGCCGCTCCTGGCCCTCATGCTCGGCGACAACAAGTCCCTTGTGTGCCAAGTGGTGCCGCCGGCGCTGCTCGAGTTCTCGCGCAGCGTGATGCGCAGCACGTTCTCATCGATCATGCACAAGCGCATCTACACGCTGCACTGCGACCGCGCATCGCGCGTGGACCGGAGCCTGTACAACAAGCTGACCAACGCCATCCGGACCAACGGCGTGGTGATCAGCACCCCGACGTCGATCAAGTCGATCATGCTCAAGTTCCTCGAGATGCTGCACCTGATCGAGGACGAGTCTGGCCCGCGTCACCCGCAGATGGAAGTCGACGCGCGCGAGCTGGCCCGCATTCTCGAGCTCTTCCGCTCGGGCGTGCTGATCATGGACGAGGTCGACCTCATCCTCCACCCGCTCAAGAGCGAGCTCAACTTCCCCATCGGGCCTAAGCTCGACCTCGACTTTGCGCCCCTGCGCTGGAAGCTGCCCATCCACCTCCTCGACGCTATCTTCTACGCTGACGGCGGCGCTCTGTCCGTGGGCTTCAAGGAGAGCAACCGCGCGCTCGACGTCCTCGAGCGGCTCAAGGCCGTCGTCACCGAAGGCTACCGCCAGCGCGCCCTCCAGCGCAACCCGCACATCGTCCTCCTCAACCCGGACTTCTACCACAAGCAGATCAAGCCTATCATCGCCCAGTGGGCTCTCCTGTGGCTCGAGTCCCAGAACCTCACCGGTAAGCCGTGCCTTGTGCTCCTCCCCCACGCCGCACAGTGCTAACCCTAAGCTTTGGGGACGAGCAGGGCTGAGCGACGACCAGATCGTGCGGTACATCCTGGAGGATGACCGGGCCAACTACGAGCAAGAGCTGGTGGACTTTGTCAACAACACCCTCTCGCCTAAGAACAAGAAGATGCTCAACCTCACCCGCGACTGGCTCAAGTCCTTCCTGCCCCACGTCCTTCAGAAGGTATGAACGCAGCCGCATCATGTTTGAGTGGGTGTGCTGATCATACGCGCATGTGGCCGCGCAATCTAGATTGATCGCGTGTCGTTCGGTCTGTTGACGAAGGAGGACTTTGACCGGGCCATCGCCGTGGACCCCAACATGCCCCGCACGCGGGCCAAGCTGGCCGTGCCCTTCGTCGGCAAGGACGTCCCGTCCCAGTCCTCCGAGTACGCAATCCTCGCGCTTCCTTCCCAGTCGCGCTGGCTGAATGCCACTCACATACACCGTCTCTGGCAGGTTCGCGCATCCGGACGTGATTCTGGGCCTCACGATCCTGGCCTACCGCTACGAGGGGCTGCGCTGGTCGGACTTTAACGACATCGTCGCCAACCTGCGGTCGACGCTCACGCTTGAGGTGGGCCCCTACAGTGAGCGCAAGTCGTCGATCCGCTACGCCCAGTGGGTCAAGATGGCCGGCGGCCAAGTACGCGGCTCGCTCAACTTCACCGAGCCAGCCGACAAGGACAAGGGCAAGGACAAGATGGACATCGCGGCCCAGGATGGTGACAACGAGGACGAGGATGAAACTCTCGAGGTGGTCCCGCTGCGGCTGCTCAAGCGGTCCAACGAGGAGCAGATGCAGAAGCTGCACGCGCTGCTCTTCAAGCTTCCCGATCTCATCCACTGGTACCTCAACGAGTTCATCTTCCCGGCCTACATGCGCCATCAGGTTCGTGCCGTGTCGCCCTCCCTTCATCCCCCGGTAGGCCCGATGATAACAGAACAACTTTTGTTTCATCTCACCACAGATCGTGAAACTGAGCGAGAGCGGCCAAGCCCTCGGCGGTGAGATGCTCTTTGGCCGCCGCATTGGCTTCTCCGGCACGCCGTCCGATCTCATGCCCATCGAGCTGGGCCAGTGCGGCTACGAGAAGGGTGCGTTCTTTTTTTGAGCGGGAAGAGGAGATGTCCCGCAAGCGCTGATTGTGTGTATGTGCGAATCTAGGCTCGGACGGATTGATGATCAACTATCTGACCAACCCGGACATCGTGAGCCACGAGGTGGTCGAGGAGGGCTGGTCGGTCAAGTCGCTCCTCAACAAGATCGCCAACGCTGAGCCGCCCTTCCACGCCCTCATCGATACCGGCGCCCTCATCACCGGCATGACCAACTTCCAGGCACGTCCTCTTCGTCATGGCATGTTAGCTGTCGAATCAAGTGCCTAACTCTCGGGCGTGCCCGCAATGCACGTACAGGTGGCCCAATACCTGCTGGCCAACGGCCTGAAGAACTTTGAGGGCGTCGTGTTCCTCGACGAGTTCGACAGGAAGATGATCCTCGTGCGCGCCACGGGCCGCGTGCTCAAGCTCGCCCAGTGCGGCATCAGCGAGAAGAAGCGCTTTGCCTTCTACGATCAGGTGCACACGACGGGCATGGACATCAAGCACGTCCTCAACGCGTGCGCCGTCCTCACGCTCGGCAAGGACATGACCTTCCGTGACTACGCTCAGGGTATGCTAATTTCCCCACTTTATCTCTTTATATTTAAAAACACGCGCCTGACGTCGCCCTCCCCATCGACACGTGACGCAGGTGCCTTCCGTATGCGCGGCATCGGAAAGGGCCAGACGATCCACCTCTACATCATCCCTGAAATCGAGCGCCTCATGGCGCGCGAGCTCAAGCACGCCCGCATGCCGTCCAACGGTACGGCTACATGAAGACAACAACGAGTATTGCGTAGTTGCTGATGACCTCGCGCTATTTCCTGTTTCTGCGTTGACCGGTCCAGGCCTCGAGGGTGACGCCAAGGTGCTGGTGGATGTGGCGGCCTGGCTGGTGATCAACAGCATGCACTCAGAACGCATTCAGTACGTTCAACAAGCGCTCATTTACTCCTCATGAGACGTCTCTGAGCGCTGACACGACACACGCACACAGGTTCAACCAGCTCTGCATCCAGAATGTGTCTAACGTATGGCGCAAGAACGCCTTCAAGACCCTCCTCAAGGAACACCCGCAGTGCGTGCTCCCGGCCTTATTGCCTCGTGATGCGATTGACTTGTCTTCTCACAAACATGACGTCGTGCGTGGCCGCCAGGTTCAAGATCCACGAAAAGGTAGAGGACGTGCACCTGCGCAAGAGCTTGCAGGTGTTCCGCGAGCCGATCGACTTCAGCGTGGAGGCCTGCGTGCCGGTGCCCAAGCCCTTCCACGAGACTATCGAGGACCGCATTCGCGAGAACGCCGACTTTGTCTACGGCGAGGGCGAGCTGGGCATCGTGCAGCGCGTGCGCGAGCTGGTCCAGCAGAAGCGCAAGAAGAAGCCTAAGACGGCCTCTGCCAGCGCTGTCGAGGCCGCGGCCGCCGATGCCGGCGACGCCGCCCTGGTCGAACTCGAGCGCCGGCGCCGCGACAAGGCCAAGCGGAAGCGCCTCCTTAACAGCTCCGGCCACTTCTTCGACGCCGAGAAGGTTCAGGAGCAAGAGCAGGAGCGCGAGCAACAGCAGGAACAGGAGGTGCGCTCCCTTTCCC
This sequence comes from Acanthamoeba lenticulata, assembly GCA_002179805.1. NCBI lineage: Eukaryota > Discosea > Longamoebia > Acanthamoebidae > Acanthamoeba > Acanthamoeba lenticulata. The sequence continues at coordinate 44,615 of NAVB01000145.1, read as the reverse complement.
TTGAATCCACCTTCATGGCCATGAAACAACATCAACTGATGGTCATTCTTCATGGCGCGCAGCAAGAGCAAGAGATCGAGATCGAGAAGTACGTCGACCTGGCCTACTCGCGCGACGAGGAGGCGCCCACGCCGTGGCCCTTCCGTAACTTGGTCTCGCTCGACGCCTCTGAGCAGTTCTACCCGGCCAAGGAGTTCCACCTCTACAAGTGCGCCCCTCTTCTTGTTCGGCGTGCTGTTGTTGTCTTGGATGCTGATGATGATGATGCCCTCCACTCGGCCAACCCCGCGCAGGCGCCCGCCGCTTGGCTTCGAGGACTACTTGCTGGTATCCAACAACTACTTTGACAAGCGCTGGTCGGGCGCGCGGCGCATCAAGAACGTGGTCATGGTGCTCGAGTGGACCCCGACCCGGACGGCCGTGGCCCTGAAGCCGGCGCGCGACGAGGTGCTCGACGACCGGCAGGACGCGGCGCTGCGCAAGGCCTTCCACCTGTTCGACCAGGACCGGAGCGGCGACCTCAGCGAGGCCGAGTTCAAGCAGATGACGCGATCGGCCGTGGACTACATCCCGCTACCGCCCGACGACGAGCTCCGCCGGCTCCTCCACGAGTTTGCCGGCAGCGATGGCGGCAACGGGGCCCTCGACTATGCCCGCGCCGTGGCCTTCCTTCAGAGCGGCCGCCTGCGGCCGGAGCAGTCTGGCCGCTACTTTGTCACGCTCTCCCTGGCCGAGGCCGAGACCATCCGTCGTATCATGCATATCCGCCTCGAGCGCGAAATCATCGACGGCGCCAACGTCGCGATCGCTCTCCGCTGTGCTGCCGTAAGTCTTTCTCTCTCTTCCTTGGGCCCAGAGGGGTACTTAGCTCACATGTCGGTGGCTGCTTTGGGAACAAACACCAGGCGGACAACATGGTCATGGACGTCTCGCGCGGCTACGAGTCGGGCCCGCTGTACCAGACCGAGGCGGCCTACCACTCGCTCCGCTTCCTCAACTGCGACATGTACTACAAGGAGCCGCACATCGCCATCCTCCTCCGCGCTCTCAGGCGCAGCACCTGCCGCGAACGCCAGGCACGGCCTTTCTTCCCCCCCCCCCTGCGCCTTTCTTGTTTGAGCGAGACTGACCTCGGTAATGTTTTGTGGTGATGATGATACGGCAGATCTTCTTTGAGCGAGTGATTGGCTGCCGGCGGAGGATGAGCCGGAAGTGGGAGGAGACGCCGCTGGCCAAGCTGTTCACGCTGCCCGACGAGTACCACCTGCTCAAGCAGCGCGCCCAGTCCGTGCGCATTCGCGAGGCGGTCAAGGCCAAGGGCCTGCTCCTCTTCGACGCCTTCCGCCTGTTTGACACGAGCCGCAACGGCCTCATCACCCCGGCCGAGCTCTGGGGCGCCTTCGACTGGCTCCATATCGAGGCCACGGCCGAGGACATCCTCGACTTTATCCGCACCGCCGACAAGAACCAGGACGGGTATTTACTTTTCTCTTTAGTGTTGGATTTTAGATTTTGTTGTTCCTGTATTAACGGTAAAATACAGATGCATCGACTACCGCGAGTTCGTGGACATGGTGCGGGATCCCGACGCCAAGCTGGAGGACCTGGACAAGGAGAGCGAGAGCGACGAGATGGGCGGCGGCAGCAAGACCGGCGGAGCCGGCATTCTCCTGGCCGAGCTGGGCGTCATCCAGCCCAAGGGCCACGAGGAGCTGCGCCAACTGCGTGAGCAGCAGCAGGCTGAGCAGAAGCTCATCGAAGAGGAGGAAATCGCACGCGAGCGCGAGTTCGAGCAGAAGATCCGCCGCGAGCTCATGGAGGAAGAGGAAGCCATCGACCGTGCCCAGGAGGGCGGCCCCAACCCCAAGCTCATCGGCGTACGTTTTCTTTTTCATTCTAATTATTTATTTTATGCATTTTATGTTAACTAATTATTCGTTTTACTTTGTTCAGGACGGATGCATCAAGTACGACTTCACGACAGGACGCCGGCCGCTGCAGATGACGACGCGCGGGGACATCGGGTACAAGAACGAGTACGAGCGCAAGTACCTGCACGTATACCGGCTGGCGATGCTCTTCCTGCCGATCCCGTTCGCGCAGCAGCGGCGGATCAACCAGTACACGGTCACCATGGAGCTCATGCTCGACGAGCGCCCCGAGGCCGGGCAGATGGTGGCCCTGTTCAACACGGCCCTCTACAACGAGAAGCCGGCCAACGTGTACGTGAGCGCCGAGGGCAAGCTGGGCCTGCGCGATGCCTTCCCGCGCGACGACGGCAACTCGCTCCTGCCGGGCAAGTGGCACGTCGTGAGCCTCGCCGTCGACACCACGGCCGGCACGATCATGATCTACATCGACGGCAAGCTGGCCTCGACCCTCCTCTCGCCCGACATCGCCGTCCCCGACGGTCCTTTCGCCGTCTACCAGCAGGTCTGCCTCTTTGGCTCCAAGGACGCCGGCGAGACCCTCGGCGGCAACCTCAAGTCCTTCTACTTTGAGGACCGCGTCTTTGGCCCCGCCGTATGCTTCTCCCCTTCTTTACTTCTTCTTCTTCATCGTCCTCATGATGGCTGACTTGATGATGGTGGCATGAACAGGACGCCCAAACGCTGTACGACTCGCTCCAGCTCGAGGGCTCATGGGTGTGCGAGGTACGTCGCCGAGGCTCCCCCTTCTCCTCCCGCTTCCGTTGGCGCGTTGCTGAGCCAAGCGATCGCGGTGTGGGGCCACAGACGTGCACGTTCCGCAATCCGTCGAGCAGCATCGAATGCTCCGTGTGCGGACAGTTCAACCCCGTCAAGGCCGCCTCGCAGGCCTGGACTTGCGCCGTACGTGCCCGAATCAATCACCTCCTCCCCTCCTCTTCCCCTCGTATCGGGGGACGACACTGTCGCTGATATAGGTCCATCTCTCGCCACATTTTTGCAGATGTGCACGTATGCCAACACGTCGGGCGACATCTGCGCCATCTGCGAAGCGCCCCGCCCCACTTGAGGCGCACCACGACACCCAAGCCACGTTATCACCAAAATGATAATGACGCCAAAAAGGAAATAAATAAATAAGCATTTTTTATTAACCTAAAAAGGAGAGAGAACCAAAGAGAAACTTTCTGCCCTCCTCTCCTCTTCTTCTCCAGCCGTCTCGTGATGCGGGGGCCGTTGAAAGTCCTTGGGGCTCTCCTGGCGCTCGCTTTCTTCTCCGTCATGGTGCAGCTGTTGCTTCCACGAGACAGACCGCAACCGTGCGTAGAAACATGGCCTTATGATTGATCAAGTGCAGCATTATTTTAAGTGGGGTGGGTGCTGCAACAGGGTGGTGCTCGTCATGTGCGATGATGTTGAGATAGACAGTGAAGAGCTGCGAACGCGATGGCACGAAGCGGGCGAAGGGGCTGACCGCTCCCTCCCTGCTCCGCGCGTGCTGACTGTGCCCTGCCAAAGAGTTTCCGAGGACAACCAACCCGTCACACCTCTTGTGATCATGTGCGACGACGTCGCAGTTGACGATGCAAAGCTGAACGCCCTTTGGGAGGCGAACAACAACAACGACCAAGAGGCGGAGGATTATGTGCATCCTCGCTTGGTGTACGTTCCGTGCACCAGGAGGGAGGCTCCTGCAGTAGTGGTGTGCGAGGGCATGGTTGTGGACGAAGAGGCTCTCCGGTCGCAGTGGCGACAGCACTACCGCCTCACCCAAGCTCCTCGGTTGCTATCAGTTCCATGCTCACAGAGATCAGACTGGAATCCCACCACCAAGACCTGGAGCAAGACCGGCAAAGAGGTACAACAGCTCGCTGAGGCCGACGTGTCCATCCGGAAGGTGGTCATCCCTGCTCACAACTCATACAAGGCAAAGTCTGAGCCTGCCGCCAACTCCGTGGTCATCAGCCCATCCGCTGACGAGCATGGGCCGAAGCCTGTTGATTACGCTACCGTCACCGTGCCCCAACACGCCTACAAGTTGATCACCACCTCCACCAAGCCACAGTTCAAGATCTACACGCACAGCCCCCGAGCGGACAGATACGTGAGCGGCAGGTTTGTCCCTTCCCAAGGAACCTCGAAAGCGTTGTCTCACAGTTGCTCTACAGCCTCCTCAAATCAGGAGTGTGGGATGCTGGCAAGGCGGCTCAGATCGCTCGAATTATGCCACTCTTCCCCGACGCCGTTGTCCTTGATGTTGGCGCCAACATCGGCACCATTGCTTTGGTTCAACCTCCCCCGCCCCGCCCATTGTTCGCCAATCGGACGTGTTCTTCTGCTTACCTTAGAACATCGCAGCTTGCCGCGGCTCTCGGCGCAAAGAAAGTCGTGGCCGTTGAGCCCATGCCACACAATCACCAGCTGCTGTCGGCCTCTGTTGTGGCAAACTACTTCGAATCCATCGTGTCCGTTTACCCTTACACCGCCGGTGAGTACGAGCACGTACACTCGACTGCGTGCCTCAACTCCGACCCCATTAACCAGGGTGCGCTCAACTCGCTCCTAGAGTTTCTCTAGTGTCTGTACTTCCGCGCCTCACCTCAAACAATCCAATAACAGGCCACAGCTTTGTCGCCCCCGCCAAGAACCGCGGTGTTTGCAAAGCGAAGATCGAGGCGACAACCTTGGACGCCATCTTGGCCGATGCTGGCGTCGACAAGGTGTCCTTCATGAAGATCGACATCGAAGGTTATGAGGTAAACTCCATGGGTTTTTTGTTCTAGCCTGGGTACTGTGGAGAGATCCCTGAACTCGAATGTCCCCCCAGGTGCACGCTTTGCGTGGTATGGCACAATCCCTGAAAGCCAACCCGCCCTGGTATGTCGGCTCTCTCCTTCTTGTTCTTCTTAGACAGGGACTGATGGGATGGTAACCACTTGCGCAGCATCATCTTCTTCGAGGCGTCACGTGGCTTCTTGGGTGATGCTGGCAACACAGTTCGCGAGTTGCTGGATCTCTTCACAGAGTTCGGCTACTCTGTCGACGTCAGTGCGTGCCCCCCCCCCCGCCCCTCTCTCTCTCCTCCTCTTCCCCCGCTGGCCAGCAGCTCTACCGGCTCCAGCAACTCACCCTTCATACACGTGATGCGCGGTTCGCATGACGCCTCCAGCCGAGCAACAGATCATCGCGCGAGACCTGCTCGACGGCATCGCCACGCACAAGTCATGCAGCGACAAAATCCCCAACTTGTGAGCACCTGCTGAAGAAGAAGAAGAAGAAGAAAGGAAAGGAAAGGCCACGATGGTACACGTGCGCCGCTTCACCTTCATTCGTGCAACGAACGCGTCCTGCGCGTGTGGGGAAGGGAAGAGGAAGGAGGAGGGCGGCAGTGTCGCCGTTGTTGTCGTCCGCTGATCGATCCGTTTCCCCTCAGTCGGTAGAGGGTTCCGCGAGGCCAAAGGTCTTGCGGAACCACCGGCGGAAGAAGCCGTATGGCCGCATGCGCTCCTCGAGCCGCGCGGAGAGCTGGTCTATATCGTTCTCCTCCCACCCGCTGGTGACGTCGTTGATCATGTAGTGCAGCATTCCTGCATTCCGCCGTCGACACGACGAGGAGCAGCAAGTCAACAGGCGGCCGGCAAAGGCTGAGAGGACAGGAGGCGAGCCGTACCCACGGTGGGCTTGGAGTCGATGGTGGTTCGGGCCATCATCTCCAGGCAAAAGTCCTGGAACTGCTCCTTGCTGAGCGTGTGTCGTCCGTACCTGGACAGGGCGGCCGCGCGCGTGAGGAACTCAACGACCCGCTGGCAACACAGGGAGGTCGAGAGGAGGGGAGGGGAGGAGAAGAGATACGTGGTGACGGCATGCTGGGAGAAGGCGGTGATGAGGCATTGAATCACCGTCGCGTAGTCCTGGTTGCCCCAGTAGGCGAAGAACGGGGCCAGGGCTGGGCCCACCACCCGCGGCACAAAGTCCAGATCGTAGGCCACGCCCTAGGCACACGTCCCCCCCCCCGATACAGAACCAACCAAATACAACAACGCCGCACATGCGTGAGCCCAAGATCGGCGGAAAGATGTGGGCGGGTCAACCGGCGGGGGTTAACGTACCGGCTTCGCGGTCGTGGCCGCAGGAGGCTCGACGAGTTTCTCGCGGCCCCACCCGCCCTCCTTCTCCGATGTCGTCAGGAGCCTGCGCAGGGCCCACGCGCGTGTGTGTCAGAAGCCAACCTGAGTTGACGGCGAGAAAGAGAGAGCGAGGAAGAAGGGCTCGGACGCACTTGACGAGAAGGTCCATGAAGAACTCGAGGTCCCTCCGCTCAGCCCGATCATGCTTGAGCTGCCCGACAAGCGTGCCTGCCGTTGCGTTGGAGGCGTGTGAGTCCCCCCAATGATGAAGAAGGGCCAGAGGAAGAAGAAGAAGAAGAAGAAGGGGAAGGGCCAACCTAGCTCGCGTGGAGTCCATTCCCCGACGCCCTGGGGCGAGACCTCCTTGCCCTCGGCCAGCGAGAAGTAGGTCGAGCGGGGGATGACCCGCAGCAGCTTGACGATGTCCTGCATGTGCGCGCACGAAATGGATGGTCTCATGAGCCTAAGAGGAAATGAAGTCTGCGACGAGGAGGTAGTGCAGCACCTCGAGCTCCCAGTTCTCGATGACGCCGTTGGTGAGCTCGCCGAGCACGATTGCCTTGTTCTTGGCGTTGTTGCCTTTTGTGCAATTACAACATTAAATTAATGTTTTAAAAGGTTTTTCAGTAATAATAATAAGTGGGTACCTTGGGCGTGGCTGTGAGCGATGGTGAGCAGGAGAGAGGCCAGGCGGTTGACGCTGCCCTTCTCCTGGCGGGAGAAGAGGAGTGGAATCAAGCGGCCGGTCTTGCGCAGCCCGAGCTCGCGCGACACTGCCACCAGCGCACGACCCACACCCTCGCTTGGCGATAGGTCACGCAGGAGGGCCTTCAACCGTGCGCCCATCTGCCGAGCCGCTTCGCCCTGAGCTCCCTTCAAACTGCCCAAGATGGCACGCGCAACGTCCTCTGGGTCGCTTCGGTTTACGCCCACAAGCTCTTGCTCGAGGGTGGAAGCTTCATCAGTCTTCGCAACAGTAGCTTTTGCTTCCGTTTGCACGGAGCGCCGTAGATGCAAAGGGAAGCGTGCAGGAGCAGTGAAAGGGAAGAAGGTGGCAAACTGTGTTCGTCCAGTTTGGCGCGTAGCGAGAGTGAAGAAGTGCCGCTGTGCGAATGGAGTGAGATTCAAGGTAAAAATGCGTGAGGAGAGAGGAGATCCCACGGCTCGGCGAATCACAGGTCCCGATGCAAGAGCAGATCGCTTCATCTCTGCAGCGATTACGCTTATCCTTGATCGTGCACGAATCGCGTGGGATGGAACACCCCGAAAAAAGGCGACAGAAAATAGTTTTCTGTTCGTTGAACGCCATGCAAGAAGTAAAATCCCGGGACAGGAACAAACAGGCGATTGCGATTTCAATAATCGGCTGCAAACCAAACTCATAGACAAGGATGGCGCAACGACGGGCTCTGTTGAAGGTCATCTTGCTTGGAGACAGCGGGTGCGTCTCGCGCTCTTTGCATACCTGGGTGTTTTAGGTGTTGACTTCGTGGCGCCACAGAGTGGGCAAGACCTCGCTGATGGACAGATATGTCAACAAGAAGTACAGCGCACAGTACAAGGCTACCATTGGCGCCGATTTCCTTACCAAGGAAGTCGAGGTTGATGGTAAATTGGTTACATTGCAGGTAAATTGCAGTTTATCTTTTATCTGCCTCCCCTCCTGCCACAACATTCTCATCATAAGTCCCTCCCAGATTTGGGACACAGCCGGCCAAGAGCGCTTCCAATCTCTTGGCAATTCCTTCTACCGTGGTGCCGACTGCTGCATTTTGGTACGGCTTGCGCAAATTGTGGCCGTGCACTTTGTGCACCACGAACATGCCCTCACGAACTGTGGCTGCACGCAGGTCTTTGACGTGACCGTGGGCAAGAGCTTCGAGAGCCTCGACAACTGGCGAAACGAGTTCTTGGTGCAGGCCGCCGTGAGCGGACCCGAGCACTTCCCCTTTGTCGTGCTGGGCAACAAGGTCGACCAGGAGGAGAAGCGAGCGGTGAGCACCCGGTCTGGTGCCGCGTGGTGTAAGGAGCACGGCGACGTTCCTTTCTACGAGACGAGGTGTGTGCATTCGCTCTTTGACCTTGTTTTGTCTTCCCAATACTGACCGGTTCGGGCAGTGCCAAGGATGCGACCAACGTGGACCAGGCCTTCTTCATGGCGGCCAAGTTGGCCATGTCAAGGATCCCCGAGGAGCCACCGTACGTGGTCTCCCTCTTGTTCTCGGCGCTGTTCCTGCCTGGCCCGACATTCTTTATTTATGTTTATTTTTTTTAGGATCGACATTCCTGACGTCAAGAGGCTCAACGCGTCGTACGAGCCCCAGCAAAAGGGCGGTTGCTGCGGTTAAAACATTTTTCATGAAACACAACGGGCTTGGTTCTCTGCTTCTCCCCGTCTTGCCATAGGCCCTGTGGCCTCCAGCGTAAAGTAAATAAAATAAAAAACAAAAAAAGAATTATTACAAAAGAAAATGAAAGTGGTTGAAAATTCGGACAGAGTTTCGTAACCCTCGTAGAAGCGGAGCTCCCGCTGCCCATCTCATTCAATTTAACGCAGCCAATATGGAACATTTGGTGGCTAAGGTGGTGCTTCTGGGCGACAGCGGGTACGGCAAGCTTGCAAAGGCTAGATTTTGGTCAAAGTTCATCTGAACAAAAATCATCTTTCACTGCAGAGTGGGCAAATCGAGTCTTCTTACACGCTTTGTGGACAAACGCTTCAATGGCGCCTACAAGGCCACTATCGGGGCTGTACATGCTCCCTTGTCTTTGTGTACCTCTGCCTGTCCATCTTTTGACTCGAGCGGCCGTCTTGTGCGCAGGACTTTGTGACACACGACCTCATTGTGGATGGCCGTGAGGTCACTCTCCAAGTGTGGGTAAGTTGTTCTCTCTTTTTCTCCCCTTCATCTTCTTCTATGGCCGTTGTGGCACGTGCTCACGTGTCGTCGTTCCCCGTTGCATCTTGTGTACAGGACACTGCGGGTACGGTGCTCAACACATTCACTCAACACGCGCCCACTCGGGCGTTGCGTGACGCGGCACACGTGCTGACACCATCATCATCGCGCGACAACAGGACAAGAGCGGTTCCAGAGCCTGGGCACGGCGTTCTTCCGCGGGGCCGACTGCTGCGTGCTCGTGTTCGACGTCAACGTGGCAGGCTCCTTCAATAACCTCGGCCGTTGGCAGCAAGAGTTCATCACCCAGGTTCGTGTGCCCTCCCCTTGTACTCCTTGTCCTCTTTCTCATCCTCCCTCGGTTTCATCAGGCGGCGCCTTCGATGGCGGAGCGGTTCCCCTTCATCGTGTTGGGCAACAAGACAGATAAAGATGAACGAGTGGTACCTTAGCTATTTCCGAATTTCATTTTTATTTGTTTGTTTTCATTTATTTATTTATTATTGTTTTAAAATACAGTAAAATAAAAATACGGATTAATTCAATTTCGTGGTTGTTTTGTGTCTGGCGGATGGCGGAGGGAAGATCATGACCAAGGACGCAGCGTCGTGGTGCGAGTCGCACAACATGCGGTACTTTGAGACCAGCGCCAAGGAGGGCACCGGCGTGGATCAGGCCTTTGATGTCATCGCCCAGACTGCCACGAAACACCACATTGCCGACAATGCGCACGTCTCTCGGTACTCTTTTTTCTTCTATCCTCTTTGCCTTTGTTTGTTCCGGCTCATCACGTTATCTACTCTCTGTAGGTCGGCAGTGGACGAGCGAATTGTGCTCGACAAGCGCGGTAATTTTGCGAAGCCAGGCGAAAACGGCGGCTGCTCGTGCTGATTGATAATTCCCTCACCACCAACTCGCAGACAACAGCAGCCCACGTTATACTTATGCACATAAATCCAGTTAAAAATAACAACCGTTATGACGATCCAAAGGGCTAGGGTGTACTTCGTTAACAATAAATGATTATAATTATAAACTAAAAAGGGGAGGAGCGCACCTTGCCTCGCATTCCACGAAGCGGTGGGCGAAAACGCAAACAACTTCCAAGAGCGGAGTTCCACAGGTCACCAATAAAACGGAGCACTTTTACGCCATTGCCCCAAGCGACATGAACGTCACCACAATTGTTTACTGCTGGTTGAGCCTGGTTGTGGTGCTCGGTGCGGGCTTGCCAGGAAGCGCGGCGCAGCGGCTTCCTTCCTTCCCCAATGCCTTCACCGCGAGCTTGAGCCGCTACACTACCTTCTTCGCCGGCAACAACAGTCCGAGCGACATCGTCTTCAAGGATGGCACGTTCACACAGAGCGAAGCGCTCAACTCGACCAAACAGACCGGCATCCTCGAGGGCGTGCTTGAAATTGACATGACCGAGCTGTACCTCTACAGCCAGAGGGAGAACTACTCGTGGCTGACCAACTGGGGCATGTGCACGAAGCGCGACCTCAACTCCGACGAGAACTACTACAGCCTGCTGTTTGGCGTGCAGTTCACTTCGTACGCTGGCCTGGCGCAGGTGAACGGCCAAGTGGCGCAGCTCTGGGCATATGCTTTTGGAAATACGACGTGGGACTTCTACGTGACGAACGACGCCAACCAGTTCCCGCTGCGCATCTTCCTCAACGCGAGCGGCAGCGGAGAGGACATCCTCTTCTCGAGCTTCAAGCCCGGAGTGTCGCCCGATGCCTTCAAACCGGCCGGCTCGTGCTCCTGGATGTTGTTCGATGATGCACGCGCGAAGGAAGGCGCACCTGTGCTGGAGAAGCAGCGCGCCGAGTGGCCGACGAGAAGAAGCCATGAAGCTGCGGCAGAGCAGATCGAGCGCGCTCTCGCCACGGGCAGGCGCCGTGCTCAAGCAGTGCATGAAGCACTGAAGCTGAAGAAGCAACAATAATCACGCACGCTGTGTTTTGGAGCTTTGTGTGATCTTGATTGGTCCTCTTTTGTTCTCTTGTTATGGCTCGTGCATCATCTCATGGGCTCTCGGCGAGGTTGGAGAAGTAGTTGTGGAACTGCTCACCCAAGGCGTAGAACTCGCGCTCGTCCAGGTCGTCGTGCGCCGCAGCGCTCTCCTCCACCCACTCCTTGCTCACCACGTGACACACACGATGCGACCTCCTGTACCGGGCGACATGCTCCTGGATGGCGTCGAGTCGCGTGGGGTCCGCCATGTCCACGACGACGTGCGTCACCTCCGCTTCGAGCGTTTCGCTGTGCAGTGAGAGAGTCAGCAGACAGAGGTTGGCCACATAGTGGGGGTGGAGAGGAACCTGAGCGTGCCGCCGTAGAAGGCAAAGAGCGAGGCCGACACGTCGAGCCCGCAACATGCGAGCGTCGTGGTCGGATCCCTGCGCGCATTTTCATCGCCAGCGCGTCAGCCCACATTCCAGCTGCGGTCCCTCGGAGCTCAGGCGCCAGACATACCCAACGATAGCAAAGCGGTCAAAGTAGGCCACATAGCCGCGGAAGATGGCCCACCAGGGCTTGGACCGGTCCTCACCAGCAGCCTCCTCTTCTTGCTCCTCGCCCCAGAAGTACTTACGCTCGAGTCGGGCCAAGTCGAGCGGGCCGACGGCCTCAACGTTCTCCATCTCCTCGCTGTCCCCTTTTCCACCGCTGTCGTCAGCGGTGGCGACCGGCGCAGAGACCTCGTCATGATCGTCCCGCTTGGCTCGCTTGCGACTCCGATCGGCCGCCGAAGCTGACTCGCTGGCGCCGTCGTCAACGTCCTCCTCGCGCGGGTAGAGGGCCGCGAGCAGGCGTCGAACGAGGTCGTCCTTGGTGCCCGATACTCGAAGCTGTCGCTCGCGCAAGAGGGCCTTGAGCTCCTCGACCCGTCGCAGGCGCAGCCGTCCTTCCTCCTCCGCCTCCTCCTTCGACCTCGCCTCGAGGCCCACCTCGACGGACCCCCTCATCTTCCTCTTCCTGCCCGATGACTGGCTCACGACGCCGCCGCTCTCTGCCTCGTCGTCGTTCCTGTTGCCTCCATCGTCGTTGTTGTTGTTCTTTTGAGTCGCTGCGACATCATCCGCCTGCTGTTGTTGGAGCTTATCGAACATGGCAAAGGCCTCGCGGAGTGTGGCCACGTCGGTGTCCTTCGTGTAGCTGTCGCCGTAGGGGTCGATCTCCTTCAGGAACCGCCGCCTCGTCTCCGGCAGCGTGAAGATCATGTACCTGCGGCCCGTCCCAACGCGTTACACATATGGGAAGTAGACGGACACAACGCGGAAGTTGCGCACTTGGGCTCTAGCGGGAGGCGCTGGCTGGCGGCCGTGCAGGCATCGAGCCACCTGTAATGGACGATGTCGATCATCCCGCACGCTGCCATGTTCTTCACCTTGAGCGCTGCTCAAAAAAAAAAGAAAAAAAAAAGAAAAAAAAGCACAACATCACACGCGTGAGTCGACGGCATCGGGTCAGAGGGGAAGGGCCCGAGGACGGGCGTACTCTCGCGGCCGGCGATGGCGCAGAAGGTCTGAGGGCCCGGATATTGGACTTTTTGTCCACCAAACTCGTGCACGAGCGTCTCAAGCTCGCTCTTGCTCCGGTCCTCGTCGCCCGTCACGACGCCTTAGAGGGGTCGTCAACCAACCGTCGCCGCATGACGACAACCAAGACAGCCCGGGTGCGTACAAAACTGGAGGCCGGCAAAGAGGTCGGCCTTGACTGGGACGGCGCTCACGTCGGTGTCCTGAAACTGGCGGCCCAGCGCTACACCCTGCTCGCGAGAACAGTTGCATTATAATGAGCAACCTGAACCAGCCCATGCAGAAGTTCGGGGAGAGCCTGCACCCGACGGGTCGACGGCCCGCTGCGCCGCTTCTTTCTCTGCTCCTCTGAAGTGGCGGCCGCGCCGCCGGTTTCAGCGCCACCGGTGATGGTCGGCCCGGCTCGCCGCTTGGCGTAGCGACCCGAGAACTCGCGGGCCAAAGCCACCAATTCTGTGGCCGGCGCGGGAGGCCTCCCCAAGCGTCAGGCGCAGGCCACGGGCGGGAAGCAGGAGCACGGGGCGGGTTCACGAACCGGCAAGGTCCATGCACTGAGTCCAGTTCTTGTCGGTACGGATCTTGATCACGCGCGGAAAGCGGAGAGTGTAGCCCGCTCGGTACTTCTCGGACACGGTCACCTGCGCGGCCTTGACCTGTACGATTCGCGAGCTGTGCGTGTGGTGGAAGTGTGAGCCCTATGCATATATGGTTCATCGTTGCTGTTGTGGTAAATAAGCAGTGCCACGTACTGCCGTGGCTCGATCCACACGTCGGGCTTCTCCTGGGAGCCTTGCAGCTGCAATACGGTCATAGTCAAAGAGGAGACGAATGTGTCAGCACAGGAGTCCAGACCAAAGCGACAGCGAGCCAGTAGCGGCCCAGTGAGCACATTGGGGAGGGACCTGGAAGCAAGTGGGCGGGTTGTGAGGATTGAACGGCTTCCAGTGCTTCTCGAGCATCTTCTGCAGCAGCCGCAGCTCGTTGTCCGAGTAGCCGCTGCCCACCTTGCAAAACGAGTAGCACCTGCGACACCACACACCTCATGCGATGATCAGACCTGATGCTCATGGCCTGATCGTCGAGTGGGAGGGGAGGTCCTACAGAGTGGGCTTCCCAGAGCCGTCGGGCGAGTCCTCGCGCTGCGCGACGACACCCAGGAGGAAGTGAGAGATGGTGCCTCCGCGCCGCCCTAGGCCCGTGCCGTAGAACCCGCCTGTCCTCCCCCTCCCCCAACCATAACGAGCCAACAGAGATGAGCCAAAGATCGAAAACGACCGCAAGAGGGAAAAGATGAAAGGAGAGAGAGAGAGAGAGGCGCTCAACCGAGGATGATGAGGTCGAGATCGTCGCCCACGCCGTCAACATACTCAGGCTTGAGTTTGATCCATTTGTTCTTGCGCTCGTTGGGCACATACGTAGACTCCACGTCCTTGATCATGATGCCCTCTTCGCGATTGAGAATGGCCGTGTCGAGCGCCGCAACAATCTCCTCTGTTGTAGACGCTGGCTGCTGAGCGACAATTTCCACGACCTTCTCCTTGGTCTTGATGCAGCGCTTGAGCATGAGCATCCTCTGCGCCAGAGTGAGGCCCATCACGCTCCTGTCGTTCACGTAGAGCAAGTCGAAGGCCATGTCTGCCCGCAAGCCGAGTCAAAAAGATGGAACTGAAATAATGATAAGGGCAAGGGAAGAGTACAGCAGAACTGCTTGCCAAAGTTGTTGGCCAGGTCCAGCGTGGCTGTCTGGGAGCTGAGTGATCCGCTCGCCTTCTCGCGCTCGTAATGAGCTGCGCGACAGAGAGAAGCGGCAGCCGCATTTAAGCGACTGAGTGACGCCGCCGCACTCGGAGACAGCGCCCAGCCAGCGTACCTAAAGACTTTAGCTTGCCGAAGTCTTCGAAGCGGCCGGCCAGCGAGTCCCACACCAGAAGCTCACCATCGATGATGCATCGCGCGACTCCTATGCACTCTTGCAGCATCGGGATAACCGTGGGCCCGTAGATGGCGGTGATGTCGTTTGAGTTTCTGTCGTCACCGCCAGCCAGTCAGAGGGCCAGTCCACGACGAACGAAGAATAAAGGCCACAGCTTGACCGCACCTCGAGAAGAGCTTGATAGTCTTGCCGTCCTTGTGAACCTGCACGCGCTCGCCGTCAAACTTGTTCTCGATGATGAAGGGCCGGCCCTCCATGAGCTTCACCACGCTCTCCGGCGCCTTGCGTGCCGCCAGCATGGGCTTCACCGGCTGGAACAGGCCCGCTCCCTGGTTCACGTGAGCACATCGCAGGCGAGTTAAAAGCCCTGCCCAAATGAAGCATAGGCACAGGCGTGATCAGATAGGCACCCGGCTGCTCAGGGTAGTGGACGGGTCCTTGAGCTCTTGGCACACCCGCCGCAGGTTCGACGTGATGTTGAAGAGCTCAACAGCGTCTGGGTGAAAATAGTTGAGGATTGTCTTCTCGGACGAGCCCATCTTCAGCTCTTTGAGGATGATGCGCACAAGCCACTTCTGCTCGAGCGCGGTCGTTCGGCGTAGCATCAACTTCAGGATCTGTGTCTTTTCGTTTCTGGCAGAGCAGTCGAGTGAGCACAGAGTCCCAGAGGCGGTCCAGAGGGCGCCGCAGCGACAGGATCGTACTTGTCGGTGGCAGCATTAAGCGAGTCGAGGGCGGCGTTGATGTCAAAGATGGACATATCACCTTTCTCAGGACACCTGCACACAACATACTCCAGCTCAGGCACGTCATGTCGACAGCAATCGTCGTCGAGCTGCAGCGCACCTCTTCTTCAAGGACTCATACACGGCGGTACCGAAGTCGCCCGCTTCGGCCGTCTGTGTGCTGCGTGTGCCTGTATATCTCTCAGAAAGCGGCTACGGCCATGACCAATCTGCAAGGGCCACGCACCTCCGTTGGGACGCCGCCAGTGGATGAGACGCTTGCCGTCGTCGCTCTCTGGCGAGATACCGAGGATCTGCACGTAGAGCTTAGCCAGTACGGACTCCTTCATGCCGTAGGTCTGCCGCTCCTTGTCCAGCTGCGGCAGCAGAAGGCGCATGAGTGGGAAGAAGTCATCGTCATGGTAGGCCCCGAAAAAGCTCTCCAGGTCCTTCTTCCGCGTGGCCGCCTTGGAGGCTCGTGTCGAGCGCTCGAACAGTTGGCACACGGCCTAAAAGTACGCCAGAGTGCGCTAGTTAGGCAAGAAAGACGTGAAGGCGCGTAAGCGTGGCGCTGGTGTACCGCGAACGGGACGACTTTGGCGTAGTCGCCATTAATCGATTTGGTGGGCAGCACGCGCGTAGCCGCTGGCGCCGCTGATCTGGCATCCTTTGCGTTTAGTCCTTCGTCTGTGTTTTCTTTGTCTTCATCGTTGGAACCTTCGTCTTCATCTTCGCGGAGCACCTCCTTGCCCTTGGCCCGGCCTGCGAATGTGTGCGGCCAGCCTGATTTTCTTAATGTTGGTGCTTGCAATCATGCATTAATGTGGGAACGTCAGAGAGAAGCGTACGAAGCATTTGCTGATGAGATCGTGCCGCCAAGCAAACGCAAATCTTGTTTCACCCTTTGGCGCCAAAAAGACTTAGCGGAACAATTTGGCGTTGCAGCGCAGAGGCTCGCCACAAAATACCGGAGCGAGCAGCGTCAGGACATCAAGAAAATGGTCGAGACCTACTGTCATGTGTCGGGCTCGTCGGTGATGGCCGGGGCCATCGCGAGCACCGGCGCCGGCAACGAGTGGGGCAAACACGTAGAAAGAGCTCCTCAAGCCTGCACCAAGTTTGCTGGGAGTGGCAAGGCTGCGGCGCAGCTTACGCGCGATCTGTTGCACTGACGCCAACGCGACCAAAGGGACAAACAGGAGAGCAAGGCACATGTTGGTAAGGACTCGCTGGGATTTGGCACTGACGCTGGTCCTGTGGAGAGCCGCGATTAAACCACTTTTAATGTGGCAACTCCGCGGAGTTGCTCTAACAGGTCTGATGAATACTCTTGTTGGGTTTCGGAACTGGAAGTTCTTTCAAGGAAGCATTCATGGGTTGAGGGTACGCAAGGTCTCCAGTACAGTCGCCTCGGCAGGGCTGCCAGAGAAGAGGGCGGGCCTCTTGCCGCTTGCAAGGTAGGTCCGGATGTTCGGCCGGTCGCTCATCCTCCCATGAAGTTCGTGCTGTACGAGGACTCATGAGTGACGCCCTATGAGAGACAAGTGTGCTTTATCATGGGAAGAGCTGGTACCAGAACAGGAAAGTGTTGCTGCAGGTGCGCCTGGCCAAAAACCGTCACATAAATATCAAGTGCCTCGTAGAGGAAGAAGTCAGCCACAGTCGGGTCGGGACCGAAGAGGAAGGATTGACCCTCCTCACCCTGCAAGACGCCCTCAAATCTCTTCAAAAGGTTGTCGGCGTTGGTCTTGAAGCGCTGCCAAATCCCGCCACAAAAGATGAGAACCACAACAGTGATGGTGATTGTTGAAGAATTGGCCACGCACCAGTGCACATGACTTCAGATCGGCGCCGGCGAAGCGCACTGGGGTCCAGAGGAGCAGCAGGAACGCAGAGACAATGTCCTGGTAGGCTGCCGAGGTGTACATATCGCAGCACGCTTCCTGATCAACACTACATGGACCAACCAGCGGGTAAGCAGTGTAGGAAATCAATAAGATGACAAAGACTTGCCTGGAAGTGGGGTAGTATCCAAGCCGCCGCGCCAGGTAGCGCCCAATAGCTTCTGACTGACCGAGGCGCAAGGTGCCCCAATACAGTGATGGTAGCTGGCCGAATGGGCCTACACGACAGCACGTGGGTCATACGCCCTTGACCTCCTAACAAGCTGAACAGTACCAGAAGTCTTAGAGTCAGCTTTTGCAGAGACCCATTTTGCTGCTTTTTCACTGGCGTTGTCGCCCACAGCTACTTCCATCGTGCGTAGAGTAAAGGGGTGGCCTGAATCCTCGAGCATGTAGATCAACGCCTGAGCGCGCCCTCGGCACGAGAAGTAATGCAGCTCCACTGTTGGTTATAGTGGTGCATATAAGCTGGCGGCAGAGAAACCAAAAAGAGAGCCGCACCATGAACTTCTTCTGTGCTTGACATCTTGTGGTGCCAGTACAGTTGATTTTTATTTTATTTTATTGGATTAAATTGTTCCGTAAATTTCTTACCAAGTACACAAACTCTGAAACATAATTGCAGGGAGGAGGAGACGATCATGTGACTTCTCGAGCCACGTACCAGTCCTTCCATTGATTTTCACTGCCACAGGACTCGTAACATTGGTTGCCGAACACTTCACACCCTACCATGATCGTCTCGCCGGCAATGGTGGACGGCAAAAGGCGGAATGTGTTGCACGTGGGCGATGCTCCTGGAGGATAATCATACTTTTCGTACTCGTAGCACCATCCATTGGCTCCCCTTCCTACAGTATAGGTTCCGCTGTTTACGAGTTTCCCGTGAGGGTCCCAAGTGATCAGCGTTCCATTGGGCGCGTAGAAGGCCGTGCCTGCGCCAGGATAGCCATGCCACACCGCGAGCCAGGAGAGGGTTTTGTTGTAGAAGAAGGTGACGCAGTCAGCCGAGGCAGGCTCAAAACTGATCGGCAGTCGTGATGCTGTCGCGCTGATACTCAGCGCGACGACAATTACTATAAGAAGAATGAGTTTGGCCATGCTGGTAGTCGTGAACTTGGCTGGGCCGCTATTTATCATTAGTGCGCTCGTTCATTAATCGGCGCGAGAGAGTACGTCAACAATTCCTACCGTAAGTTACGGTGAATGTTCCATACAGAAAATCACTGATCAGCTGTCAAACACATCGCCTCTTTTCGAACTACGCTTGTGAACCGAGCTAAGGGGGGGGGGGTGACGATCATCACTACTGGACTACCGAGGGCACTAGGCCGTGAAATAGTTTGCCGAATTTCGATAGCCTGCACACGAATTTCAATCTCATTTCCACAACCGCAGAAAGAGGCAGAGATGAGAGCCATCTTCCAGTACAGCCGCGCAACAAGACACACATTGCATAAAGAAACAGGCTGACACAACAATGGCTGACATCGTACGTCGGACTTGTGCACTCCTTGCGGCAAGAGAACACTCACCCCTGTTGTTCATTTTTTCACACAGGCGCTAGATGAAAAGAACAAGGGAAATGCGGCCATGTCCGCAGGCGATTTCAAGTCTGCCGTTGAGCACTACACGAATGCCATTCAGCATGATGCTCAGAATCACGTCCTGTACAGCAACCGCTCAGCTGCTCACGCCAGCCTGAAGAATTTCGATCAGGCTCTTGCTGACGCTGAGAAGACCGTACAATTGAAGCCAGATTGGTCCAAGGTACTTTGTTGCAATGTGCGCCTAGTATAAATGGGAAATCAGCTGATTGTGTTGCTTCGGCCAGGGTTACTCCCGCAAGGGTGCGGCACTCTGCTACCTCAGCCGATACGCTGAGGCTAAGGCCGCGTACAAGGCCGGCTTGGAGGTGGAGCCCAACAACGAGCAGCTCAAGCAAGCTCTGGCCGAGGCGGAGCAGCAGGAGGCTGAGAGCGATGCCGGCGGCAACGACCTTGGCAGCATGTTTGGTCAGATCCTGCAGGGCGACATTTGGACTAAGCTGAGGCTCAACAACACGACGCGGGCCTATCTCGACGATCCCGCCTTCGTCTCGCTCCTTTCGCGCCTTCAAAACAACCCCAGGGAGCTTCCTATGTACGAGTCGAATGTGTTGTACAACTTCTACGCTGGACACTGACACTGCGGTGGCATCGCGCATACAGTTACCTGCAGAGCGACCCTCGCCTGGCCAATGTTGTTGGTGTTCTCCTCGGCCTCAGCCAGCCCGTACGAGGATCCGTCCTGTTCATCCTTGTTGTCGCACGTCTTGACCATGTGGTTTGTGTGATGATCTCTTAAACAGGGCGCGGAGAGCCAGGAGCAGCCGAAACCCAAGGATGAGCCCAAGAAAGAGGCTGAAAAGCCTAAGCCCAAGACTGAGGAGAAGCCCAAGGAGCCTGAGCCAGAGCTGCCTCCTGAGAAGAAGCAGGCGCTTGAGGAAAAGGAGCGCGGTAACGAGGCTTACAAGAAGAAGGACTTTGACGCTGCTGTAACGCACTACAAGAAGGCCTTTGAACTTGATCCCGACAACATGACCTTCCTCACAAACTTGGCTGGTACGTGGCGCGCTTCGCCTCCCCCTCCTTTCCATTTATTTCGTTGGGACTGACAGTCGCGAGCTTTGTCCCGCAGCCGTCTACTTTGAGCAGAAGAACTACGAGGAGTGTATCAACGCTTGCTCAGAGGCCATCGAGGTCGGCCGACGGATGTTTGCGGACTACAAGCTCATCTCGCGCGCCTTCCACCGCAAGGGCAACGCTTACATGAAGCTGGAGAAGTTTAACGAGGCCATCGATTGCTACAACCGTGCCCTCACCGAGCACCGCAACCCGGACTCTCTCAACGCTCTAAGAAAGGTGAGTTTACCCACGCAGAGCAACGCCAAGTCCGCTTTCATCACTGACGCGGCTCTCCTTCTCGTGTTTACAGGCGGAGCAGCTGAAGAAGGAGAGTGAGGAGCGGAACTACATCAATCCTGAGATTTCGCTCCAGGAGAAGGAGAAGGGCAACGAGTGCTTCAGGAACGCTCAGTATCCCGACGCCATCAGGCATTACACTGAGGCCGCCCGCAGGAACCCCACCGCACGTCACTCCCCACTCTTTGCTTTCCTCTTCTTAGTATCGTTTGCTCATCTTTTGCCGCCTGTGGTGCAACATGTGAGCAGGACCACGTGCTCTACAGCAACCGTGCTGCCTGCTACATGAAGCTGGGCGAATTCCCCATGGCCATTAAGGACTGCGACAAGGCGCTTGAGCTCAGCCCCACCTTTGGTGCGTTGCTTTCATCTGTGTTCTTCCACTGAACAATAGAGCGTGAAAAGTCTGACACTTTGGTGTTATGTGCGCTCGCGTTTCGCCTGCAGTCAAGGCGTTCACGCGCAAGGGCCACTGCCAGTTCTTCATGAAGCAGTACCACAAGTGCCTGGAGACCTACGAGCAGGGCCTCAAGGTGGACCCCAACAACGAGGAGCTTAACGAGGGCCTCAGGCGCACGATGGAAGCCATCAACAAGCGTCAGGAGGGCTCCACCGAGGCCGAAGACAAGGAGGCCATGGCCGCTGCCGCCAACGACCCCGAGATTCAGCGGATTCTGAGCGATCCCATGATGAAGAAGGTCCTCTCCGAGCTTGGCACCAACCCGGCTGCTGCGCAAGGGTACCAAGTTCTCCAACTCAACTTGCATTACAACAATGTTCAGCTGCTTATCTGCTTCTTTGTTGGGAAAACGGCAACAGGTACATGAAGGACCCCACCATCATGGCCAACATCCAGAAGCTCATTGCTGCCGGCATCCTCAAGGTCAAGTAGGCTTGACTTGTTTAATCAAATTTCAAAACAATAAAAGCCGCCAATTTAACCTTCCAAGAAATCACAAAAATTGGCGGGAACTGGGCAGGGTTTGGCGCCTTTTTTCTTTTCTTCACAAGCAGCCGATTTGCCCTACGCGCAGAGGTCGTTGAATTGGATTTGACGCTTCAGAACAACTACTAAGATGTCGTCCAAACGCAAGCACAGATCAGAGGATGAGGATCATGTGTACGTTATTTTCCATTTTCTTTTTGTAATTTTCTAATTATTGAACTCCAACAACAGAGAAGTGGAGGGCGGACGCAGTGACCACGAGGAGGAAGAAGAGGAACATGATAGTGGTGATGAAGATTATGAAAGGCAGTCACCCAAAAAGAAGAGAAAGACCTCTGCAAAGAAGGGAGGGGCAAACAAGAAGAAGAAAACTGCCAGTGGTGAAGAGGGCAATGATGAAGCAGCAGCACAACCTAAAAAGAAGGGGAAGGCTAAGGGCAAGAAGAAGGCCGCAGAGGAAGAAGAGGAAGAAGAAGAGGACGATTCACTCTTTGGTACGCGCTGTGCCTTTTGTTTTAATTATTAATTAATTATTGGCCTTTTTTGATTTTATTTTGTTTGTGACAGGGATGGTCAAGAATCGCGTTGCGACAACTGTCATTGTTGCCGAATGGATCTCGCGGTACCAGAACAACGCCACCGAAGCCATGCGCGAGCTTCTTAACTTCATTATCAAGGCACTTGCTCTTTCTACTTTCTCACCTGTCTTCGTGGTAATGTGCACTGATCATCCCCTCCTGGTCTCGGCCGAGCAGGCTTGCGGCTACCCGCACGAGGTTAGTAAGGCCAACTACGTCAAGCACGACATCGGGCAGATCCTGGCCGGCATCGTGCGGGACACCCAGTACAAGGCCGAGGGTGGCCAGTACCCGATCGTCGGGCGCGGCAAGCTGGCTCGCTTCAAGAATAACTTCCTCGAGTTCTGGGACAAGCTCATCAGCAAGACCCAGTTCACCATCATCTATGACGAGGCCTTCCTGGGGGCTCTCGCTACTATTGCCCTCGTCGTTTCGAGGTCTGGACCGCGTCCCTCCCCTCCGCTGCCTGCGCCCGCGCTATTAGCTGACTCACGATAATTTTTACCACATGCCAGCTCGCAATTGCGACCATTCCGGCACACGGGAACGCTGCTCGGGCTGCAGTTAGTGTCGTCCCTCATCGGTGTGGTCAACGGGCTGAACAAGGAGCTCCAGGTGACCTTGCGCCAGATCAAGGCCGTCAAGGCCAAGCTTGGCTCCAAGCCGACCAAGAAGGAGAGCGCCAAGGTGACCGACCTTAACGATAAGGCCCTCGACCTCAAGAAAAAGTGCGACGTCCTCGACGCGCGCATGGACCACATCTTCAAGAGGTACTTGTCTCTTCTTTCTGTTGTTGTTTTTTTAATAGGGCCCCGGCTCGGTGTGCGACGATGAATGCTCACAACAACGCCGTACGACAGCATCTTCGTGCACCGGTACCGCGACATCTTTGCCGAGATCCGCGCGGCGTGCGTGGCCCGACTCGGCGAGTGGGTCGTGGCTTATCCCATCAAGTTCCTCAACGATCGGTACCTCAAGTACATCGGCTGGACCCTCAGCGATCGGGTACGTGCGCACGCGGCCCTGCTCCTCGCTGCACATACAGAAGGTACTGACCGTAACCTCTACCAAGATCCCGGAGGTGAGGCTTGCGGCTCTGCGGGCGCTGATCGACCTGTACGCCAACGACGACAACTACGCCACCCTCGACATCTTCACGCAGCGGTTCAAGGGACGCATCGTTCAATGCACACTCGACGAGGAGCTCAGCGTGGCCCTCGTCGCCGTCGAGCTCTCCAGCCGCCTCGCTGTGTACGACCGCCATCTCATTGTTCCCAGTGCCGCATGCGTGCGTTGGCTGACGTCGGACGAATGGCGGCCCGCAGGCTCGGCGCGCTGAACGACGACGACATGCACCAGCTCAACAGCCTCTTGTCGGACAGCAACGTGCGGATCCGATTTGCGGCGGCCGAGTACCTCAACAACACCCTCCTCCAGGAAGTGGCCGCCAACAATGAAGGTATGTGCGCCACACTCCATTTCAATTTGATGTGTATAATACTGACTCGCACACCCACAGACCAGGCGCAGACGCACAGCCTGCAGCTGAGGGAGCTGCTCAACTTTATTGTGAAGCACACGCATCAGCCCAAGAATCCCAACTATGTGGTCGATGCCCTGTGGGCGCAGGCCCCGGCCCTGCGGGCGTGGCGCGCCATGACTGACCTCATGGTCCCCGACGATGTCGGTCAGCCAGCGGCTGAAGAGGTCCAGGACGCGCGGGAGCGCACCGTCCTGGCTGCCCTCATCAATGCCTGCGTCAAGAAGGCGTCGGGCCTCGCCATCTGCCCCAAGGCCAAGACCGACCCCGACGCCGTCGTCAAGTCGGTACGCAACATCCCGTGGCTCGGGTCGTCAGCGCCTCTGTTAACGAGTTATCTATGGTGGAAGCAGAAAGAGAAGACGGCCAACCAGCGCAAGCTGTCCAAGTGCTTTGCCAAGCGCCTGCCGGAGCTGCTGGAGCAGTGCAAGACCGAGCCCGAGCAGCTCGAGGAGCTCATCGAGCTGCCCCAGTTCTTCGACTTTGACGTCTACCACACCGAGCGCTACGAAAAGCCCTTCAAGGCGCTGCTGGACCAGATGCACGAGATCTACCTGAGCAACACGCGCGAGGGCGTCTTGCGTGCGTGTGCCAAGACCTACCGCGCCATGCTCACCCAGCAGCACGCCATGCGCAAGGAGGCCGAGGTCGCCTTTGGCCGCCTCACCGACGAGCTGGCCGACCGCTACCTCCAGGCCCTCCCTACCCTCGACCCTGCCGTACGCCGCGTCTTTTTGCAATTTTAATTTTATATTTCAATATTTATTTTAAAACAAATTACAGGAGGGCCCGACGGAGCTAAACGAGGAAGCCGAGTTCGCGCTGCGCATGGCCCTGGCCCGGATCCACCAACTCTACATGGTGCTCGACCTGGCCCGCCTCGACCTCTACGAGCCGGTCAGGCGCCTCCTCGACGCCCTGCTCTCGGGCGTGTTCCCGGCGCACTACGAGAAGATCATGGTTCTGGTCGTGGGCGTGCTCGGGCAGCACCTGCTGTGGAGCGCGGCCAAGTTCAAGCCCAAGACGGGCGACCCGACGCCCATCACGCACGAGCGCGACGAGTTGCTTCGCCAGCTGGCGCGCCTCCTCGAGCCCGGCGGCGCCGCGACCACGGCGCCGGACGTGCAGGACCGGGCCTACCTGCTTCTGTGCGACCTGGCTCTCGTCTTCCGCCCGGGCCTGGCCCACAAGGGCCAGCGCCAGCTGGCCGCCGCGCCGGGCGCCCTCGCCGACATCCTGCGCAACTACGTGGAGACCGTCCTCGACGTCCCGCGCGCGCGCAAGAAATCGGCCGAGGACGACGCCGACGCCTCGGGGTCCGAGTCTGAGGAGGAGGAGGACGACGAGGAGGAAGGAGTCGACATTGTCGCCAAGCGCAAGCGGGGCACCAAGAAGACCGACGACGATGAGGATGAAGGGAAGAAGAAGAAGAAGAAGGTGACAAAGAAAAAGAAGAAGACGACAAAGAAGAAGAAGAACAAGAAAGACGACGATGACGACGAGGAGGACGGGGACAAGGCCAAGGCCGAGCCCCGCGGCAAAGCGCGGATCATGCTCGAGCGCATGCAGCGGGCGGCCGAGAAGGCCAAGAAGGCCAAGGAGGCCTTCCGCGCGCAGCGGGCCCGTGAGGCCGCCGAGGAGGAGGCCGAGCCCGAGCCTGCCGAGGACCACAAGGGTACGGGCCTGGCCCCTTTCCCTTCCCCCCCCCCCCACCAACCACCAAAGGACGTTGGCCCGAGCTCGTCACTTACGCATCTTCTGGATTGGCGCAGAGCGGAGAGAGCGGGAGCTGACGCCGTACGAGTCGACGGTGCGGAAAGTGCGGCTCATCGGCGGGCTGGCTAAGCTGGTGGCCTACAATGTGATCCCGCGCGCCGAGAACGCGCCGGCGCTGCTGGCCCACTTTGTGCGGCACGGGCGCGAGGTCAAGGCCGCCCTCCAGCACTTCCTCGCACTGCTCCGCGCCGGCGACGACGCCGTCCGCGACGACACCTCCAAGCTCTGGGTCCTCATCCTCGATGCCCTCAAGAAGGTTTGCCCTCCGTCCTCTTTAGTTATTGCTTTTTGCTCTTGATTTCATTTAACCGCGATTTATTGTTCAGGAATTTGAGAAATATTTGGACGAGGAGGACGAGTGGACCAAGGGCGTCATTCTGGAGGACTTCCGAGAGCTGGCCCTGCGGCTGGCGCTGACCTTTGGCGTGGCTCAGAAGCGCACGCGCGAGAGCCTCATCACGCTGGTCCACTCGGGCATCATCTACGCCGCCGAGGAGGCCCCGGCCCGCTTCGAATTCCTCAGCGGCCTCCCGCGCTTCGTCGCTTCCCTCGGCAGTCGGACCACCGCCAACTACATGTACTTTGCTCCTCCCTCTCCCTTTGATTCGCTCTCTGTTGTGCGCGACTGACCGCACGACACGACGACGACCAACAACAACAGATTGAAGACGTTTGACGAGGAGATGAAGGACAAGTACGCCTTCGATCCGAACGACAAGGCGTGCGCTCCTTACTACGACTTCCTGGGACGCCTCCGCAAGGCCGCTGGCGTGGCTGCGCCGGCAGTGGATGAGCTCGATGAGGATGAGCTCGACGAGGCCGCGACGCAGCAGAAGAAGAAGACGTCGGCGGCCAAGGGCAAGGCGGGGACCAAGAAGAAGAACAACAAGAAGAAGAGCAGGATGCCGCAGCTCGAGCTGGAGAAGGTGCCTGACCGGCCTCGGGTGTCCAAGACTGGACGGCTGGCCGTGGACGTCCCGGCCGATGAAGAAGAAGGAGGAGAAGAGGAGGTGATGGAGGAAGAGGAGGAGAGCCTGACCAGGCGTGGCAAGAACAAGGCCGCGAACCAGAAGACCAAGAAGACGACGACGACGACAAAGAAGATCACAAGGAAGAAGGATAATGAGGAGGAACCTGAGGAAGAGGACGCCGAAGGCGAACACCTCTCGGAGGAGGAGCTCGTTGAGGAGATGCAGCAGGACTGAGCTCTTCATCCTCCTTCTCTTCCCCCCCCCCCTCTCTTTCTTCTCCTCGATGCCCTCTTCTTCTTGCAGAGAGGGGGGTTGTGTTTTTTATGTGACCTTGCCGTCTTCCTTCAGGGAGACCAGGAAAGGGCCAAAACTTCTTTCTGACTTTCTGCATTTGCAAATGATCATCAACACACATCCATCAACATCTTGTTGTTGTACAAGGACGACTAGAGGTGGCGCTGGGTGCAGGCCGTCGTGCCGAGAAACTCGTGCGAATGGCGCACCTCATTTTCAAACCGCCTCAACTGCTTGAGAGGCAACCTGGACTCCAAGAAGACGTTGGCGATGAAGAACTCGCGCCATGGCTCCTCTTCCCCTTTCTGCTTCCTTGCCACATTCTTCTTCATCTTGTTTTCCTTTGCGTAGCGGCTCGGTTTGATCACCGGTGTTGCCGGCTCGTCGTCGTGTTGGGAGCACTTCTCCGCGTTGGTTTGGAGCCAGGGCGAGCACAGGCGCTGCCAGAGTGCAGGCTCCATCGATGCGTCATTCCACTACATTTTTGTGATGATGTTAAAAGAAGGTGTCCATCCAGTCAGTCCACCAGAGGAGCACACAGGACCCGAGGCTTGCCTCTCGCGCGCCAAAAAAGAGTACCTCACGACAGGCCAAGCCGGCACAGACCAAGTCCTCACAAGCCAAATACGCGAAGATCTCCACCAACAGCTGCCATTGCACCCACAGATCAGCCACGCCGCCGCATGAACGGGACGATCCAAACAGAAGGAGAACTAGAGGTCTACCTCGGATGGCAAGTGTGAGATTGATGCTTGTCCCGCATCTGCGTCGTCAGGCTGATGTTCCTCCTTGTCGCCGTCTCCTGCAGAGACCGGTTGAGACGCGAAAAAAAGATGTGAAAGAAAGCAAATTGTGGGGGCCGACCTCGTGAAGCTGCCCGAGCTTCCCAGACGGTCTTGCGCTTGGCCTTGCGACGCTTGGCAGAGCTCCTATCGAGCCTGCTGCGCTTGCCCTTGATGCGCAGGTACATGTCTCCGATCGACTCTTCCGGTCTGAACAGAGCCACTCAAAAGAGGGAGGGGGGGGGGTTATGTTTGTCTCCTGGGCCAGACCATCAGCTCTCTTGTTGGTTGGGATGATGGACGTGTGTACGGATGGGCGTTCGAGTTCCACGTCACCACCACGCGCTTGATCTCGCGCTCTACATGACAGCACGTACAACATGCAGGCCATCGCTTCACAAAACCAGGATGTGACTCAGACTGCATCCCGTACCTGCTCGCCTGAATAAACAACATTGTTAAAGTATTTCCAATTACGGTGCAGGTGCTTTTATGTTGTTCGTCTCTTTCCGTAAAAGACAAGTCAACGGTACGTACCATGATGTGTATGAGCATGCGGCTATACGCGGGCTGCGGTGCGAACGTGACGAGCTTGTTTTGCTCCGAACCTTCGGCCGCGAGCTCGGCCAGCAGTTTGTCCACGCTGAACAAGAGGTGCCCGACACGGTCGCCCTTGATGGCCGCCTCGAGCACCTCGAGGTCGCTCTTTACCTGTCCTTCCTCCTGCGGCTTGTCCATTACCAGTCTGCCACACCAGCACAAAGACACAAGTAGCTCAACAAATTAGCGCCTTCTGGGAAATGAGGCAGAACCACTTTGCTCCAGGAGCTATTTCATGATTCTATTTCTTTCTGGTTAATTAAGCTCGGATGAACTGAGCCGGGGACTGAGCGATCAGACTACTGGGGACTACACTTTGCACTGTTTCGTTCCCATCTGCCCGCGTGAAGCTTTGGAACGCCATGAATGTGATGTGGTTGTGTTGTGAGGGAGTGATGATGATGTTACACGCGCGACGTAGAGCGCTTGTAGGTCGGGATGGACCCGCCGGAGCCTTCCTTGGCGATGGCGGTGGGCGACGAGGCGCTGCGCTTGAGGAGGGGCGAGAAGAAGATCTTCTTGCGCTTCTCCGAGGCTCCCATGACGAACCAGGAGAGCAGCATCCGCACCAGCTTGTCCCATGCGTCAAAGGCCTGCTGCGTGTACAGGTTGCCCAGGGCCTCGTTGATCATCAACATCATCACCTTGCCTGCTCCCGCCACGACAACGCACACGATCATGATAAGAACATTGACGACGATGACGATGACGATGATGATGATAACGATGATGAAGATCGCACCAAACTCCTGGACCTCGGGCAGCGGCGCGCGGCTGCCGGCGTGCGACTTGCCCAGGCGGGCAAAGTGGTCCTGGATGGCGGCCCACGGCGGCGGGCTGCTCGAGCTGATCTGCTCATGGGCGAAAGCCACCTGCGCCAGGAAGGACGCCGCCGACTTTTCCCTCTGCTGCTTCTCGTACAATTTCTGGACAGGTACCCGATGGAAACAACCGGCGGTGTGAGTCGCGCCATCTCACGTTGAAGATGAGAAAGAAGATGAAAGTGAAGCGCGATTGAGGACCTTGAACTCGGGACACTGGCAGTACTTCCTCTTCTCGGGGTACTTCTCCCTCACGTGAATTCGTAGCACTGCCACGACAAAGGTGATGATGATGATGATAAGGACGATGTTGCTGATGATGAAGAAGACGAAGTGAGGTACGTACGGTCAAACTCGTTGCCGTTACTGTCGGTGATCAAGCGGATGGCGGGCCACGTCTCGCGGATGAGGATCACCTCCTCGGGCGTGAGCTCGCTCTCCATCTCGCCCTCGTCGGACTCCTCCTCCATCGCCTCGACCGGGGCGCTGGAGCTCGAGGCCGGCGCGGCGCCGGAGGCGCTCGTCGTCGTCCCCGCGGAGGCGGCCGCGGCCGGCAGCTTGCCGTTGGTGATGAGGAAGTTGTCGGTGCCGCCGTTGGCCGCCACGTAGTCGTCGGCGGCCTTGAGCATCACTTGGCACACGGCTTCGTACGTCACATTCCACGCATTCTTGATCTGTTGGTCGTGCCATGGCGCGCAAAACCAGTGTCAGTCACCTCCCCTACCACACGTGTTAGCCGCGCAGACGACGGACCTCGTCGGTGATCTGGCCGCCCAGGTAGTGGGTCAGCAGCCACTGGAGGGACTCGTCTGAGGGAGAAAGACAAAAGAGCGAAGCGCGAAAGACAAAGCGAAAGCGAAACAAAAGCGAAAGCGACGGTGAGTTTGGAAAAGAAGGGAAGAAGGAGAGCGCAAAAGACCGCGTACTCATGCTCTGGTAGTCCTTTTTGGTGGCGTGGTAGGCGATGTGCCGTCGAGCAAGAGCCTCCAAATCGGGAACTGCACGCAGTCAAAAAAATCAGAGAATTATCTGTCATGATCGACCAAATCTGAGTTGGGCGTACCCAGTTCGTCAGGTTTGCCAAGCTGCTCAACAATTTTGTTCAAAAAAATGAACATCTTTCTCGCATGTTGATGTCGGTCTGTCAAAAAACAAGCAAATTAAGATGGAACAAAATCAGATTCGAGGGGAAGGGAGGGGGGGGAATTACCTGTGATGAAGAAAGGGCGGAGATGGGGATTGGCCTCAAGGAAGTGGTTCAAGAGACGCTCGAGGGCCTCGACTCCTGCTTGGTTGACAGCGCGCCAAGTGGCCTGCACCACAGTTCTGTCGCTCTTGCTCGGCCACCCGACGTACTCGCCCGAGGAGTGCATCATGATCTTGCGGCTGGAAAGCAGGCAAGTTTGTCTTGTTGTCCGTCGTGTCGACTCTTGCCCAGGCGTCTCGCGGCGCTGCCCAACAACCGCCATCAGCGGGTTGCCGGCCACCGCGGTGGTGAACGCCAACTCCGGTCATCACAACAACTTTGTGGGCTTCAACCCTCCAGCACGCAGTGGGCGGCCCAGCCCGTAGTGGGTCTTGGCTGATGAGTAGGGTATGTTGGGGCTAAAGAAGGCGTGAACTTAGAGTCACCTCGTCTTGAGTGGGGCAAGGGTGGAGCAACCGTAAGCCAAGACAACTTGATATTACCTCCCTATTGGCGGTCATCACCAAACGAGAACGACCACGAATACGCCAACAACAGTCCTGCGACCTCGGCCAGCCTAAGACTCTGCCACCTTGCCTGAGAACTCTCTGTCCCCTTCCAGGCCTTCTTGACTCTTTGACTCGTGTTCGCACGAAGGTCGCGGTGAGTTCAGGGAAGGAGTTCGGTGTGCGTAGCAGCGGCTACCGTTGTTGTGGGGCGTCGCTTGGTGTTGTATTCGACCAGTCGCCGGCCGTGAGTCACCTTCGGGTTCAAACTCACACCTACCCTCGCCCCGACCACGACTGCAGCCGGCCTCGAGCCTCTCTAACTCTTCAAACGCTCGCCCGTACCTTCTTGCCACATCGCAAGTGCGCACCTCCGATCTTTTGCCAGAAATTGAACTCTTGCTCCTTCGTTTTGTTGATTTTGCTGCAAATGGCCTTCATGGACACTCATTGTGATTTGCACAATGTAGGACAAGAACATAATGTCCGATCAGGAGGATCTGCTGACATGCATGCGGGCTCTCATTAAGGAGCACAAGCGTCTCAAGAAGAAGAAGCGCGATAGTCAGAATAAAAAGAACAAAGAGATCAAGATGGCTCGCATTGGAGAGGCTACTTCTCCTGGAGGTTCAAGCGATTCGAGCAACGATGGGAGCTTCTCGCCGAACACCTCTTCGAGCTCGACTTCGTTGCACACAAGCAGCACGCAGTTTGACATTGTCATGAATGGCCTCGACAGGGAGGCCAACTTCGTCGAGCGTCTCCTTCGGGAGGCTGAGGCACAGAGCCCTCACTATGTGGCTCTCGTGCGTTCAAATCAGGCCGTCGACGCCCTCCTCGCCCTCATCAAGTACTCGATGAAGCGGGAAGTCGCCCGAACGGACAGCCTTGATGTGCTTTTCCGTGCCGACAGCAATTGCACCAATCTCATGAAAGGTACGCCAAATCTGTATTCCAATGGAGCTCCCTCTTCAAGTGCAAATGCTCATTCTGTTTTGAATGTTTAGTATATGCACGCATGGTTGGACTGAGCTACCTCTATCAAACCCTCGAGCCCCTCATCAATCGGGTGTGGCTCCATCCCGACAACTATGAAATCGAGAACAGCCTCATCACGAAGAAGGACCTCAAGCGCAACCTCGAGAAGCTTACGGTCACCGTGCAGCTCTTCATCGACACCATCATCGACTCCATCCGAAACTGCCCACCGTGCGTGCCTCGCCTTCCTCGCTTCTCGGCTGTGCACTTACCTTCCTCCTCCTCTTGTCCCACAGGAGCATCCGCGAGCTGTGCAAGGAGATGCGCAAGGCCGCTGAGAAGAAGTGGCACGACGCCGCCAAGGACTCGTCTTACATCGGTAAGTGGTTACCTACCGCGATGATCTTCGACTCGTCGAAGAAGCCGATTCTCATCTCTTCTCCTTCTTCTTCTTCTTCTTCGTTGTAGGCGGTTTCATTTTCCTGCGGCTCTTCTGTCCCGCCATCGTGTCGCCGGTCAAGTACCAGCTCATCTCTGCCGAGGTTGCCCGTACGTCCTTTTTTCCTCCTCTTTGTCTTCTTCCTCACCATTGTCGTCATCGACCTCACCCACTTCATCGTCATCGTCGGGGAACAGGGAAAGAGCCGGAGAAGGTGCAGAAGACGCTGCTCGTCATCACCAAGACGCTGCAGAAGGCCGCCAACAACTCGATCTTTGCCAAGGGCCAGCACCTGGCGTCCCTCAACACCGTCATCACCTCCAACCAGGAGAATATCTCGCGCTTCCTCCAGGAGATGGCCGCCTCCGACAGTAAGCTCCTCCCCCCTCGTTCACGCGAGCCTCTTTTCTCATCTTGCTCACCTTCGCCCTCATCGTCTTCTTCTTCAGGCCGACGGGATCGAAAACAGACATGAGCAGCACACAGTCGATAACCGTCTCCCCGTCGTTACTACTTCCGTGTCCATCCCGGCCAGCCACCAGCAACATCGTCACAACCTCACCAAGCCAGAGGTGCTGCTGGCCGGATTTTTTTTTTGTGGCACACGACCGCCCGTGTGCCAGCCACACGTGTGTGTCTCTCTGTCTCCCTCGCCTATGTACATCATTTCCCCATCGTCATCATCATTGTTCTCGTATAATCATAATAAAAATAAGATCAGCTTTGTTACAATTTATTATTGAAATATTCGTATTATATCGATCCTCTACTGCTGGTCTGCGGGCTTGCCATCGACAAAGAGGCCCTCAATAACCTCGCCATCGGGGAAGATGTAGCGTCCGCGGCCGTTGAACTTGTTACGCTCAAAGGCGCCTTCATAAACGTCGCCGTTGGGGTAGGTGTAGCGGCCCTGCCCCACCATCTCGCCTCGCACCCACTCGCCCTCGTAGGTCGACCCGTTGGCCCGCTCCTGCTTGCCACGTCCGTGCCGTAGCCCTCCCTGCACACGACAATGCAATTTTTAAAATAACGTTAAAAATGCATTTTAATTTTAAAATAAAGAATTATTTTTTAAAAAAGAGTTTAAAGGAAAGCCACGTACGGCAAAATCGCCGACGTAGGTGGAGCCGTCGACGCTCCAGAGGGTGCCTTGGCCTGCGGGCTCGCCCTTGACGAACTCGCCCTCGTAGCGGACGCCGCTGTGGTAGTGAATCTTGCCTCGGCCGTGCGGGAGGCCATTGCGGAACTCGCCCTCGTAGCGGTCGCCGTCCTCCACGAGCTCGCCCGACCCGTGGCGCTCGCCCTCCACATAGTCGCCCGTGTAGTGGCCGTTGGCCCGCTTGTAGGTCCCGCGCCCGTGGCGCATGCCCTTGCTCCAGGTCCCGATGTAGTGGTCGCCGTTGGGGAACTGCATCTCGCCGAACCCATGGCTCAAGCCCTTCTTGAACTCGCCCCGGTAGACGCACCCGTTGGCGTAGCGTAGCGTGCCGGCCCCGCCCGACGGCTTGTTCTTCTTGAACAAGCCCACGTAGCGGTCCCCGTTGCCGTAGGTGAGCTCGCCCTCCTTCATCAACCCGGCCTGCACGCACGCCTCACCTCTGATCAGTTCATGAAGTGGATGATGATGTTCAACCACAAGAAGAAGAAGAAGAAGAAGGCGAAGCGGTACGCGGTAGGAGCCGACAAAGACGTCGCCGTTGATCTGGCGATAAACGCCCGCACCGTGGTACTTGTCGCCGAGGTACTCGCCCTCATGTACGTCGCCGTTGGGCAGCACCGTCTTCCCCTTCCCGTGGAACTTGTCGTCCTGTCGCCCGTCCGCCCAACACCAGCGAGCGCCGGTCAGCCTACGATCGCAGCCTACGAGCATCCACGCGGCTCACACGAACCCGGAACTGGCCCTCGTAGACGGTGCCGTTGGCGTACACGAACTTGCCGTTGCCGTGGAACTTGCCCATGTTGTGGTCGCCTACGTAGTAGGTGCCGTTGGCAAAGGTGAACCTGCCGACGCCGTGGGCCTCGCCGGTCCAGTAGTCGCCCTCGTACCGATCGCCGTTCTTGAAGTAATACGCGCCCTTCCCGTGCTTGAGCCCGTTCTTGATGTCGCCCTTGTATATGTCCCCGTTGGCCAGCAACAGGCCACCCTCGACCGACTTGGCCGCCGTGGCCGACATCGCCGTGCTGTCGACCGCGGGCTTGTTGCCCACCGCGTCCAGCCCCGTGGCCGCCGTAGTCTGACTGCCGCTGCTTTTGCTTCTGCTGCCGTCGCTGGCACTGGCAGCCGATGCTGTGGCACGAGTGGCGTTGATCTGCTCGATGATGGGCGCCAAGACGGGGTGCTTGGCCTCGACCTCTGCCAGTTCGGCCGCGTCGAGCCCGCGCAGCTTTGCGTAGGCCGGGTGGTTGAAAAGGAACTCCTTCGACGGCGCCGAGGCCGAGGCTGAAGACGACGATGACGACGAAGGCGACGAGGACGTGGACGCGCGGTCGGTGCTGTGTTGGAGCACAGGCGAGAGGACCTGGAAGGGCAGCACCGAAGAGTGGTCCAAGATCGACGCGAACTGGTCAATCAAGCCCTGCGTGTTCGGAGCCGCGTTCTTGTTGCCCTTGTGGTCCCTATAAATTAAATGAAATATGAATTTAAAAAGATGAAAATTGAATAAAAATAAAAGCTCAGCCGTACGCGTTCTCGGAGGAGTCGCGGATGCCGAGGGCGGCGAGGGCTTCGTCGCTGAGGCTGGTGGCGCCTCTGCCAAAGTCGAGGTCGGCCGCCTGAAGCTGCTCGGCGGTGCCGGCCTCGGAGATGGTCTGCACACTGCACACCTTGTGCGTGTAGACCGACAGCACAAAGGACCTAGCGCGCGAGGGCCATAGCGTCAGCCTCAGGCCGAGCCGTTCACGGGCATGGAGCGAGCGAGAAAGGGCCCATACGCCTCGATGTTGGGCTTAAACGTGCTCGGGATGATCACGTAGCCCTGGCCGGCCTCCAGCCTGGCCGACAACGATACTGCGCGCAGCCAATCACGAAGAAGAAGAAAAGGTCAACCACGAGACCTCGCCAGCGGGCCAGAGAGGAGAGGGAATCGACGTGCCCTCGCGACAGTCGGCAAACTCAGAGGACGTCACGACGTCGGTGCCTGCCACACGCACCTTGCGGGTGTTGATGTCTAGACGCAATGTCGATCACACGCCACCCACACATGCGCGTGAGACCATTCGCTCAACGCAGCAGGACAACAACGACACCAGCGACGACAACGGACACATCTACTGTACCGTCGGTGCGCAGCATGATAAGGCCGATGCTGGCCGAGGGCTGGCCCGTCAGCCGGCTGTCGTGCTGGCAGGGCGTCGGGAGGTCAGTCAAGCGCAGCCTCGACAACGACTGAGGAACAGACGCAAGGGAGGCAAGCGTACCTGGACAAGCGAGAGGAACAGCTCTGTGGACTCGGTCGGGCGCAGCGTGTACTGCGGGTTGAGCATCCACGTCGCGTTGTTGACGCAGCCGCCGGCCGAGGGCCCCTGCCACCGGCCACGGACGGCCGTGCGGCACCACTTGTCGCCCACTTCGTCCTGGTAGAGGCGGCAGCCGTAGAGCCGGTTGAAGTGCTTGAGAAAGTCCTGCAGGTTCATCCAGTACAGGCCGTCGTTGCCCGGCGTGTGCTTGAGCCGGGCCTGCCCTCCGGCACCCGGATCGTCAGTCTGTTGGCCAACAGTCAACTGAGGAGGAGACGCGGGCCGTACGGCGATGGGGCCGGACCAGACCGGGTCCTGGTCGCTCCACTGGCCGTTCCACTCGGTCATGCCCCACGGGTTGCGCATCTGGATCAGCCGCACGCCGTCGACCTCCTCCACCCTGAGCACGCCGTAGGCGTGTTTCTGTTCGCGCGCATGAGCGAGTAAGTGAGTGTCGACAAGTGGTGGGCTAAAGAAAAAGGCAAGGGGAAGAGGAGAGCAGACGTTGAGGAGGCCCATGGCGCTGACTTGCTCGGTGTCGGCGTCGCTCACGACCGACGCGGCGCCGAGGAGCCACTCCTCCCGCATGTAGAGCTTGAGCAGCTCCCACATCCGGCCCTCCTCTGAGAAGCGGCCAAAGTCGCTGGCGACGGAACGGTGAGCGATGATCAACAAGAGCAAGACGAGAGGAGGGGAGGAGGATCGTGTACAGGTCCTCGGAGACGCCGGCGGTGAGGTCCACAAAGGCGTAGGGTACGCTGCCGCCCTGGAGCGCCTCGTAGCATCCGTGCAACTTGGCGTAGGCCTTCTCGACGAGCGGCACCCACATCTCGGCCTCTGCTCGTCGAATGTCAATCTCTGATAAAGGCCGCACGATAGCACAGACGGCAACGACGACGACGAAGATGAAGAGGATGAGGACAAGAAGAAGACGAGGAGGGACAGTACTGTCGCGACCGCTGGCGTAGATCGGCTCCCCCGAGGCGCCGCACGGGATCCGATCGTCGATGGTCACCACCTGCAGTCACACAAGAGATTAACCTCATAGAAGAGAGATCAACATGCCGCACGCGCAGGGGCCCGTACCACCCACTGGCTCTCCTTCCAGAAGCGGATCTGATAGCTGTCAAACGTAACCGTACATGAGTTGGTCCCTGTTGAGTCTTACGAGGGTAGAGGATTGCCAGACGTACAAGCCGTGTTCCGGGTGGCATGACACAAACAGCTGCTGGAGCAGGTCGGTGCGCCTGGCTACTACTGCACAATGTCGTAGCGTCAGAGCTCATGACGTCAGAGCTTGCGCGAGGCGCCTTCACCAGACGCGTGTAGTGGTGGCGTACCGCAGAGCGCGGCGAGGAACCAGCAGTCGCCGAGGGCGCCCTGCATGACGTCACTGTCGTCGGCGCCGCCAATGAAGAGCTTGGCCTCTGGATGGATCTCGCTTGGCCGCTTCCATGCTTTGACGTCCGACGGGGCTGAGTCAAGTGCAGAGACAACAAATAGTCAGTCGCCTACGCCAAGCGAGAGCTGAGCGCCAACATACGGTGAGCAGGGCACTTGTCGTCGACGAACAGAGACGAGGCGTTGGCTGGAAACTCAGCGTCCACCTGCCACAAATATAGTAATCATAAAAATAAATATATAAATAAATAGAAAATAAAATAATACTATTCAATAGAAGGGGTGCCCCTTGAACAGGGAGGTACGCGTACAAAAAGGCCGTTGGGGCAGGCCTGGGCCAGAGTAAGAGCCTCCTGTTCTGTGTAGAAGACGAAAGGGAACCTATAACCCTTCGCCTCGGTCATCTTTCTTCTTGTTGTTGGCTGTCAGCAGCAAATCAAACAGCAGCCTCACTCAGACTTCTCTTCTTCTTCCTCACAATCTCTCTCGGTTCAAGAAAGGCTCACACAAGCCACACAGTCGCTGTCTCGTGTGAGGTTCCCTTGGGTCGTCAATAAAAAGCACTATTTGTTGCACACCAGCACAAAAAAGGCCTGAGCCCTCGGTAACGCGTCGTTACTTGGCCACCGATTGGTCGTGATGGGCCTGTGAGCTGCTCAGCTCTGCTCCGGCCGCCTGGTGTCGAGTGCAGGCAGCACAGGAAAGACGAGTGTGAGGAGCAAGCGAGGTCAACAAGGTACGGCAGTGTTGGTGGAGGAGTATGGCTGAGAACCGGTCTTTGAAGAAGAGGCGATGAACAACGTTGGCGAGCAGCACGTAGGGGACGACGCGCAGCAGGAGCGGCAGGAGGCCACGAAAAAGGGCGCGTAGGCCGCCCTCGGAGACGATATGTCGGACGAGCGTGGTGGGGCCCTTAAAAGCGGTGCTGGCGGGTCGCAGCACTTGATTGGCGATCATCCTGCACGCACAGAAGGTGTTGAGAGCCGACGCGACCCAATGTGGTGTTGCTGTTGTTGTGTGAAAGCGTGGGCGGACCTGCGGCTGACGTGCTCAAAGGGATGGCTGGCAGCCAGCGCGAGCAAGCTGGCGAGGCAGCCGCGAAGGAGGCGCGCCGTCCAGCCCTCGTCCTCATCATGATCGCCCTTTTCGCCACCACCACGCAAGGTGCTCCCTCGGCCGGTTCGTGGCCAGACGCGCGCCAGCAGCTCGAAGCCGCCGTGCGCCACAAGATCAAACACAACTGGAGAGGCCACGTCAGCAGCCAACGTTGTCTTTGCGTGCGAGATGGAAGGGCGTCGCGTACCAGCGCCGAGCACGAGCGGCACAAGGCCGCGGTAGAGGCCGCGGAGGCCCTCGGTGGCGTAGATGCGCCGCAGGGCGTCCCACGCCCCGGCGTACAGAGGACCCTCGGCCCGCAGCAACTGCACCACCAGCCGCACCCTGTGAACCGGAAGGGAGTGGAGAGAGAGAACGAGGTCAGGTTGGACGACGACGATGAAGGAGTGATGGGACGACGCACCGAAGGGCGATGAGAGGGTAGGAGAGGGCGATGGCGCCGGCTGAGGCGACGACAGAGACGAGCTTAGGCATCCACCACCACTCGCCCCACTTTGCGCGGGGTGTGGCTGATGGTGAGGTCGAGGTGGATGGTGGTAACGTGGGGGTAGGTCTTGTGGTCATCGTCTTCACCTTGTCGTGCCTTCGTCGCGCCGCCTTGAATTGTAGTTGGGCCTCGTAGCGGACTCCCGCCTGCAAGTGGTGGGTGAGGATGCCATAGAACATAGAGCACGAGAGGACCTATGGCCGCACCTTGATGGCCGCTTGCACAAAGAGGCAAGCGCACGAGAGCAGAGCACCTGTCCAGTATTGCTTCTTGGGCCGTGCGCCGAGTAGGAGCAAGCTCCAGTCGGATCGGCCCCGGCTCTCGAGATCCGGCAGGACCTGAGCAGCTTGCATCCATGTGCTCACCGCATCGAGGGGCAGAGTCACCACCCGTGCCAGCGCCTCGGCAATCAGTCGCTCCAAATCGTGGCGCCAGCTCACCATCTTGTTTCTTATTTTTATGATTAATTATTTTGTTTTATTTCATTTCACGCTTGGCTAACTATAACATGAGGCCGCTGTTGGGCTGGTGGAGGGGAGCTTGACGGCGAACGTGAGGAAGGACGTGTGGCCGCGGATGTCGGCCAACGGCTCCACGATGATGGGTCGCTCGTGTGTCATCGGGACGACGACCGGGTTGGACTTTTTCTTCTTTTCCTTGCCGAGGGCTCGTGCCTGCGCAGGCTGGCCGGTCGCAACCGCCTCCTCTTCCTCCTTCTCCTCCTG
Organism: Acanthamoeba lenticulata; assembly: GCA_002179805.1. Classification (NCBI taxonomy): domain Eukaryota; phylum Discosea; order Longamoebia; family Acanthamoebidae; genus Acanthamoeba; species Acanthamoeba lenticulata. The sequence goes on along the minus strand of NAVB01000145.1, from coordinate 5,988 downwards.
CTCCATCTTCTTCTCCTCTTGGTGCTCTTCTTCTTCCTTCTCCTTCTCATTTTCTTGCTCTTCTCTTGGCGTTGCATCACCGGCAGACGCCGGCTGCGTCTCCTCAAAGGCGTCCCGTGCGCGCTTACGCGATCGCTCCTCGAGACCATCGCCGTCGCCAGCGGCGGGGTCGACTTCCATCGTCGTCGTCGCCACCGTCGTCGCCTCTGCGCCTTCGACCGTAGCCACGGCCGGCGTGAAGAGGCCCGACAGGTCGTACCGCTCCACCGTCTCCGGGTGGATGCGGTAGGGCCGCAGCAGGCACTCGATCGTCTTGAATTCTTCGCATTTCCAGCGCACGTCCAAGCGCGCGCAAGTGAGCCACGGCCCGCGGAGCGTTCAGTGTGTGAAGGAAGGGAGGAAGGGGGCGCATGTACCGCCAAAGCCAGCGGCGGTGAGCGCCTGATAGGTGCGCTGGACCTGCTCGATGCTCGGCGTGAAGGCACACAGCCGGCCGTAGGGGCGCAGCACCTCCGCGGCATGTTCAACAGCATCATACGGCGAGGGCAGGTCCAGGAACACAGCATCCGCTCCTGAGAGCGAAAAAAGGGTTAAAAATAAAGTAAAAGAAGCCAAGAAGAAGATGAACGGAAGAGGGAAGCTACCCTCGGCGCCGAGGCCCTCGGTCTTGAAGCCGCCAGCGCAGACGTCGCGATGGGTGACGACGATGAGGTCGCCCAGGCCCTCGCTCGCAAAGTCGGCTCTGGGGCGAATGGCAGGTGAGCCCTCTTCCAACGGAGGCGAGGGAGGGAAGCCGTACTGATTGGCCAGGGCGCGCTGTTGGTGGAACTCAAAGGTGAAAAGGCGACCATGCGGCGCCACCACGCGCGCGAAGGACCGCGACAGCGAGCCGCTCCCGGTGCCTGAGGAACATGACGACGAGGGTGGCGATGAGAAAGACATGGGCTGGAAATGAAAAGAGAAAGACACACGCACCTGATTCTACCACGATCTGACCTGGCTTGAGTTGCAGGTGGAAGATAATCATGCTGATGTCCACGCTGTAGATAATTTGTGTGCGATGCTGCGCGCAACGTCGGGCAACTTCAGCGCCAAAGGTGCCAGAGGCACGCACGCAGAGAGCGGGAACGAACCCGAAGGGCACCGGCAGTCCACAGCTCCGGAGTGGGACGCAGGGCGTAGATGAAGCCACCTTTGTCTCTTTTACCGCTGGCCTTCACCTGTGGTGCGATTTGGGATTGATCTCTGGTCGATTAGGCTTGCAAACGACAAGGCTCCACGAGAACAGCAAGAAGGAAGTACACGAGAGCCAATGGGCTTGCCAATCATGTCGTTATGCCGAAATTCGCCGTGCTTATTCCGAAAGATGGCATCCAACTTGAGGGTGAGGGGCACGATGTTTTCACGACCACAATACAAAATCACCAGATCACCGTCCTTCATGAGGGGAGCCGGGGCCACCGACGGAGGCAGAGATGTGCTCATTTTTGTTTCCATTATTGTTTGCTCCAATTTTTTTTCTATCCTTTATCGGTTTTTCCCAAACCTTGCTCAGTCGATTTGTATCGAAACAGAGAAGTGTGATAAGAATACTCCCGGTTGCTTCACGTTGCAAGCTCCGTTTTTTGTCAGAGTATTTCTTTCTGTCTGCTCCGCGGAATGTGCCAAGAGCCCACCAGTGTGGTTAGTGCCCTGATCGGAGCACGTCGCTCTTCTCTCGTCTGCACGTGGACCATTGTCGATGAGTACAGCTTTAGTAACGAGCACGTTGTCACGCCCACCTCGCGTACCGGAGAGCTACCCCAACAACGCCACCCTGTCCTTTTGGGTGCCAAAAGCGCTTTTTAGCCCTCTCGCAAGCACAGCTCCTGCTCAGCAGCATGATGGCAGCCCATCCATCTGTGGCCTTCCCGCCTAACCCTTACTACGACGCAGCGGTGCCGCGCCATCCCTCTGCCGCCTCCACATCCCCAAATTTCGACCGGCTGCCGTCTTCCGCGTTCGCCTCCACAAAGATCAAGAAATCTAAGAGCAGCAAACACAAGGAAGCCTTCCTCGAGAAGCTGCTTACGGCAGTCATCGTAGTGATGGCACTATGCGGCATCCTCATCGGCGTAGTGAAGCTGCGCGAACTACAAGAGAAGAATTCCCATCTCGATGCAACTCTCTTCGAGGAGCAGACAAAGAGGGAAACTGCGGTGAAAGAACTTAATCGCTTAAAGATCGAGAAACAAGTGCACGCTCGGGAAGAGGAGCGAGCGCGAGAGGAGTTGCAGCGACTGTTGAAAGAACAGCGCCAGGCCAATGCGCAGCTACAGGAGTCACTGTCAGTGGCCCAGCGCGGAATGCCGGGCGAGGTGATGAAAGGCGTGTACGCTCACCAAATCCGGGATGTCCTTCAATCTCGACACGAAGATTTCTCGATCTCAAAGAGAGAGGAAGCGCGGCGCCACTCGGCACACGACGAGGAAATCTCGCACCTGAAGAAGCAAGTCGAGGACCTTCAGACCTGGAAGCCGCGCGCTGAACGATTTGCGGCGGAACGAGACGACGCCAAGCAGCTCGCGCAAGGCCTGCAACTCAACGTCGATGCCCTGAGCAAGGAACGACAGCATGCGAAAGAGAAAATTGAGCAACTGGAGCAATTGCTCGAGGCGTGCCGAGCAGAAAACACTCGGGACTCGCAGCAAGAAGGGCGACGAGCCGGAGCAAGCGACGAAACGGACGATGTGGCTCGATGACCCACTCTCCCTCCCTTGCTTCCCCCCAACACAACTGTACAGTTGCCGAAGTCCCGGTGGCGGGCGACTTTTGTGCCCGAGCCCGTTTCGTTTATGCGTGTAAAAATATCCGACGAATGATTCACATTTTTCTCTCCACCTTCTTTGAATTTTTAGCCAATCACCGGGTCCGGCGTTTCCATTCGTAGTATCCAGACAAAATTGGGGCTTGTGGAAATGAACGCAGCGAACGACGACTGTAGAGTTCTTCTTCGTCCGGTCAGGTTGTCCTCTTCAGCCCAACCGTTCACGGGACAGTTGATTTCCAGAACGGCAAGCATCTTGCGTTCAACTCAACTCGCGGCAGCCTAGAGGATTTTGTGAGTCGATTTTTCTTCGAGAAACAAAAGATGTCGATGTTGGCATGTTTCCGGTCAGTCGAAAAGGACGCCAAGCCCGAAGAAAGTGAGAGCGAGAGCGAGACAAACGCCGAGGCCACATCTGAGGACGAGGCCACTAAGCAAGAGACGAAAATTGAGTCAGCCAAGCGAGCCTTCAGCAAAGAGCTGCAGAATCTCGATGCCCTCTTCAAAAACAACTCCAAGCTCATAGATGTTGCCATTGACGCTCCTGAGGTACTGACGTGTTGGATGAAGTTCTTTTTCATTGCATTCCTCTCAGAGTACAATATTTAACACATTATTAAACTCACAACAGAAGCCCAAAGGGCAAGGCATGCTTTTGGGACCTGCTGTTGACGGAGAATCTAAGAAGCTGGGCAATTTTATCTTTGCCAAATCAATCTCCTCTTACCCGTTGAAGCCCAAGTGCGTCTCCTTTGCGTTCTTCCCCGATTTGGTGGTGCCGATTATTCACTATTCAATTTCGTTTCGTTTTACAGGAAGCCGGGCGACCCTGGAGAGGAAGACGGCGTGAAGTTGGGCGACCCCATCTGCGACACCTTCAGTTTCGAGGTTTTTGACTCCAAGAACGCCATTTTTGCCGTGGCTGACGGCTGCAACTGGGGACCCAAGCCCCTTGAGGTCCTCCTCTCTTGTCCTTCTCCTCCCCCGCCACCGCCGCCTCAGTCGTTTGCTTCACGCTCATCGCCATCGTCGCCTTCATTTGACTGACGTCTGATCCCGACCCACACCAGGCCGCGCGGATAGCGTCGACGGTCTTCCAGGACTACATGAAGAGCAAGCTGCCTCGCATCGACAGCGTGCGCAAGGCCGGCAAGTGCCTGGTGAAGGCCTTCATGAATGCCCACACCCGCATCCTCCAGGCCCCGCTCAAGCGAGGGATCAACGACATCTGGGAGACCGGCACGACGACCCTGCTCGGCGGGTTGACCCTCAGGATCCAGGACCAGGAGGCGCCCTACGTCTTTGTGGCCGCCTCCGTGGGCGACTGCAAGGCCTTCCACATCTCGGAGCGCACCGGCAAGGTGACCGACATCACGCGGGGCAACCGACCGGCCGCCAGCGTCACCAACGTCAACGACCCGGGCGGCCGCCTCGGGCCCTACGTGGGCAAGGACGGCAATGCCGACCTGCGCAATCTGGGCCTGTTTACCACCCTGTGCGACAAGGGCGACATCATCATGATCTGCTCCGACGGCGTCTACGACAACCTCGACCCGCAGCAGCTCAACGTGCCCTGCCGAGAACTCGGCATGGACGTTGACGAGTGGGAGCAAGGTGAGGACCCATTCCTCCCCACCACCACGACACGACTAGTCGGGCCTCCTGTGCTGTTGCTGATCATCGTGAGCGGTCTTGTGTGTGTTGTGTGTCTATGTTGTGTTGCGCAGCGACTGCGGAGGAGGCGGAGCGAGCCAAGGACGAGTACCGGTGCAAGTTCATCGCCGACCGGCTGCTTGCGGTGAAGGACGACAAAGAGGACAGCGACAGCGACAGCGATGATGATTCGGAGGAAGAGAAGGAGGAGGACGAAAAGGTCAAGTTTGTGTCCTTGGAGCAGTTCTCCACAGTTTTGCTAGAGCATGCCTACCAGGTAAACTTCAATCCAACAACGACTCCAGAATCGCTTGAGGACTAACAACAACAACAACGACAACAACGAACAGGTTACCGATTACAGCAGGAAGTGGATGGAGGAGCATCCGACCGCCAGAATGCCTGATGCCCGGTCGAAGAAGAGGGACCCCAAGTTCCTGGGCAAGATGGACCACTCCACGTGCGTGCTGGTCAGGGTGGGCGTCATCAGCTCGGACTGAGAGCGATGACGACGACGACAACCGACCGACCGATCATCATCATCATCGTTATCTGACACCCGCCGCTCAAGAAGGACGCGCGCCGGCCACCTTTTCTCGTCTTGAATTCTGGGGCCCATCCTTTTGCACCTTGGCTTCTTGATCTTTGTAGATGCGCCTTCCTCTTCCCCACACGGCCGCCTTCTTTGTTGTTCGACCCCCACTTGCCACCCCACTCACCTTTTGTCCTTCTCCTTCACGAATTTGTGGTTTGTACAATACACTTACCCCACATCCCACCTCTTCGCACTCGTTGTTGCTCCTTTCTCTTGAGCGACTTGTTTGCATTCCCCCAAGGACCAACAAACAAAGCTTCAGGCGCGGCGGAATGGGAGGCCGATTCTGGTGGCGTAGGCGGTGGCCTCGTCGACGTCGACGATCTCGCAGGTGTAGGTCAATCGCAGCGCCGCCAGCACTACCCGTTCCTCTTCTTCTTCCTGCTCTTCCGTCTTGATGTCGGGACGAGCCGTCACCGGACGGACGACCTGGAAGACGTGATGGTAGCGCCCAAAGTCGAGGCGCGTCTCCAAGTCTGGCACGCATCGCTGCAGCAGCGCCCGGCCGTCCTCGTCGGCCAAAGCTCGCGGGTTGGCCACGTAGGTCTTGCCTGTTGCGCGCGCGCATGTGTGTTGTGCGCGTTGAGTCAGTGTTGCCTGCGCCACGCACAAGCTCGTGAAAGTGCGCACACGCACCCGCAAACGAAAAGACGTAGAGGAAGCGGCCCCAGCGGCCCTCTGTGTCGACATGACCCTCGTCTCGCGCCCATGTGCGATAGGCCGATGGCGAGATGAACGGCCACGACGGCGTCTTCACCCTGTGCTCGCCACTCGTCAGGTCTCGGCCCCCCAGTTGTGGGCGGCAGCTGTTGTGAAGGGAGGCGCGCGTACGGGAGGTGGTAGGCGTCGAGGCCAAACAGGATGGGCTCGCCCGAGTTGTGGTGGCTCGCCATGCCTGCCCCGAACCAACGAGACTCTTAGTAGAAGACAAAAA
>NAVB01000144.1:0-134005 GCA_002179805.1 Acanthamoeba lenticulata | reverse complement strand
CCCAGTACTTCCCGATTCTCGAGGAGGGTTGCGTCTTTTACGTTGGTACCTCAAGCACCATCAGCTTCGATCGAGCTCTTCTCTTGACAATACCTTTTGACAATACCTCATCTTTTTATTTAATTATTTATTTATTTTACATGTGCAGCTAAGGGCGCCGTCAAGTATTCGCAGAAGGGCCGGAGCGGACCCACGCAGAGCGAGTACGAGCTCACCCTCAACGAGCACTCGATCATCCACCGGGTATGTGTGCCCCATCCCTCCTTGCACCGTCTCTCTCGTGGCTCTCGACCGATCTCTGACTTTACTCGGCTCCAGATGGAAGACGACCCGTCGATCCCGCGGCAGACTTACGCCTTTGTGTCGATCCAGGCGCTGCCGCGGATCGCGTCCACGACGCCGGCCGACGTGATCGGCGTCGTCGTGGCCGTGGGCAACGTGCAAGAGTGCAAGCAGAACACGCGGACGGGCGTGGCGCCGCGGCTCAAGGTGAGCCTCGCCGACGAGTCCGGCCACTGCGTGGGCCTGGCCGTGTGGGGCGACCGCGCGCGCCGGCTCCACGCCGCCGGCCTGGCCCGCGGGCACGTGCTGGCCGTCAAGGGCGCCAAGGTCTACCACTGGAGCGACGGCGACGGCGTGTCGCTGACGGCCTGGGAGTCGGCCGCGGTCGACCTCGGCCCCAACATCGCCCAGACGGTCGCGCTGACCGCGTGGTGGAACGACCGCGGCGGTAGTGCGGCCGCGCTCCAGCTCGTGGGCCCGCCCGTCAGCCACCCGTCGCCGGGCTCCGAGGAGCGCCAAGGCACGTTGGCCGACGTGCATGCCTGCGAGGCGCGCGGCGAGGCCGGCCTGTGGCGCGTCGAGGCCACGCTCCTCATGGTCAAGGCCGACGTGCCGCTCCAGTACCCGGCGTGCCCGCTCGAGCGGTGTGGCAAGCGCGTCGAGTGGCTCAACATGCAGTGGTATTGCCACAAGTGCCAGACCCTGTACGAGGCGCCGGACCACCGCTACCTGGCCAGCGTCATGATCAGCGACCACACGGGCGGCCAGTGGGTGACGGCCTTTAACGAGGCCGGCCAGGCGCTCTTTGGTGGTGCGTCCCCCTTGGTCCTTGTTGTCATTCTCGATCGTCGAGACTTCTCCTAGGCTCACATTTTTCTTGTTCTTGTGCGCAGCCGCCGCAAAGGACGTAGCGGCGTGGCAGTCGGCCGGAACGGAGGACGCTCGGCAGGAGCTCGACCGGCTTGTGCAGGCTGTCCTCTTTCGCCGCTTCGTGTGCCGCGTGCGTGTCGTCCCGCCTATGGCCGGGCAGAGCCGCGGCAAGACGACCCTTGTCGCCGCGACGCCTGTTGACCCGGTCGCCGATGCCACAACACTCATCACGGCCATCGAGCGGCGGCTGGCGTCCCTCATCTCCTCCTCGGTGGCGGTTCCCACTTGATTGCCCCTCTTCTTCCTTTGTACAAAAACAATTTCAAATAATAAAAATAAAAATAAATAAAGCTTTCGACTCCGAAATGAACTCGACAACACAAACATGGAGGACCTTGTGGACGAACTTGTGGGCGTCATCCTCTCCTTTGTCCACCCGTTGTCGCTCCCGGTCTGTGGTGGCGTGTGTCGCAAATGGCTGCGCGCCCTGCACCTCGCCGGCCACACCACCCCCCTGGGCCAGGAGCAGCCTCTCGCCAGCGTGCACCGCGTGACCACAGCCGTCTCGCCCGGCAGTCGCTTCGCGGACGAGGTGGCGCGAGAGGGCTGGCTCCCTGTGCTCCAATGGGCCCGCTCCCAGGGCTGCCCGTGGGACGAGGACACTTGCGCCCACGCCGCAGAGAGAGGCCACCTCGCGGTCGTCCGCTGGGCACACGACAACCGCTGCCCTTGGAACGCAGGTACATGCTCTGCGGCAGCCGGCGGCGGCCACCTGGCCGTGCTCCAGTGGGCGCGTGCCCACGGCTGCCCGTGGAGCACCTGGACCAGTGTCGCCGCGGCCCAAGGCGGCCATCTGGAGGTGCTGCAGTGGGCCCATGCCAACGGCTGCCCATGGGACCAGTACACATGCGTCTACGCGGCGGAGAACAGGCATTTCAAGCTGCTGCGTTGGGCACGCGCTCATGGCTGCCCTTGGGACGATGCAGACCGCAAGTCTGCCTGACCACCGGTTGTTACGCGAAGAAGAACATTACGAGTTTATCTTGGTTTTTTCACCACCAGCGCAAAGTGAGGAACGAGATGGGCGACAAAGGGGCGGGCGTGGAGTGGGCGTGTGAACTGTGCACCTTCATCAATGTCTCGACCGCCGTCCGTTGCGTTATGTGCACGACACTTGCGCCTCCCTCTCACGACGAAGGGCTCTATAATCGAATGCACTCGTTGACGCATTCTGCAACCACCATGGGTGAAGACCAAGGCCCTCGAAACAACAGCCGGGCGGCCCCTTCGTCTGGTACATTCCCGTGGGCATCGATTTTCTTCTTGTGTCGGTGCATGATCCGCGACGCGTTGGATCATACCAAGGAGTGCTGCAGCTGGATTTGGACTTCTTCAAGAGCCTGCCACCCGAGATCAATGCCTGCACTTTCGGCATGCTTGGGGTTCGCGACGTTGTCAACTTGAGCCTCGTTTGCCGCTGGCTATGTGAAGAGATTGCGCGCAACGACTACATATGGCGCCTCATGTTCATCAAAACCTACCAAAAGGAACCACGGTACCTCCTCTCTTCTTCTTTGCCTTCCCCCCCAATGACACAAGATGCATTTACGATTTTGCATCCTCTTCTACGGCGCCAGATTCATCTTGATGGAGGGCATGGACGACGGCATGATGCGCACGGGCTGGCGGCGCGCCTTCAAGCTCCAGTTTTACCACCAGGTGCTCGCCGACCTGTGCGAGCTGCTCGACGGCTTCCGCTTCTGCATAGTCCACAAGAGCCTCCTCTGCACAGACGACAACGCCGACGACAGTCGCGGCGGGGGCGAGCCGCTGCACGTCGTGGCCCACCCGAGCGTCCCGGCCCAAAAGGGCGGCATCTTGATGAACCTCTACCGATGGCGCGCCGATCGCCTCCGCGTGTCGCTGGCCGGCGTGGACGATGACAATGACACTGTCGCCTCTTCTTGTGGTGGCGAAGACTGGCTGGAGGAGGTGGGCGACGTGGCCGAGTGGGACGACGAGTTTCGTCAGGAGAAGCACCACCAGCCCGACGTCGCGGCCGAGCCGCACGAGGCGTGGGTGGGCCAAGGCCGCCTCGTGCGGCGCTTTGGCGCACACTTCCTGCGTTGCCTCTCCCGGCGCGTGAGAGGCGTCGACGAGGGCGACGACGACAAGATTGCGGAGAAGCGCGACGCGCTGCAGATCTTGCTGGACCAGCCGCACCGCTGGAAGGAGCGCGACGCCGGCTGCGTCCGTCGGTTGCTTGCCCACATGATGTCCAAGCCGCTGCCCGTCCGCCACGCTGACAGCAACGACGTTGACTCGCTGCCATTTGACTCGCGCCAGGTGGCGCTCGAGTACGTCGATGCCCTGCTGGGCCTGTTTGAGGCTGGCGAAGGAGGCCGGGCGCGCTACTTGTGCCTCGCCAGCCAGCTCAGGGCGACGTTCGTGCTGGGCGTGCTGTGCGTGTCGGCCCACCGCGCGCTGCTGGTCTTCTCCATGCGCTCGGCCGCCCAGCTCGACAATGCTGCTCTGGCCCGGTTCATGGCCGAGGTAGACCTCGGCAGCAGCGGCGACGGCGGCGGTGAAGACGATGACGAGGTCGAGCAGGAGGAGGAGGACAAGAAGGGCAAAAACAAAGACGGGCGACACGGCCAGGACGAAGGGCCATGGCAGTGCCCGTGCTGCACGTTCATCAACTGCGACGCCAAGTACGCCTGCGAGATCTGCCTCTCCCAGCGACTTTCCTGAAGCCGACTTGCTGGTGAAAGAAGAAGAAGAAGAAAATGTACAAAACGTAGTAGTAGTAGTCATGTTGAATAAAAATACATGGAACATAGGCCTCTACATCTCGCCCTTCAGGGTGTACTTGAAGTCGCGCTGTTGGATCTTGCGGAAGCCCTTGGTCTTGCTCTTGGCCTTGTCGCCCATGCCCTTCAGCTTCCACATGCTGCCCGAGTAGTGGAAGCAGCACATGCAAGGCGACGAGTACTTCCAGTTGGTCTCGCGGTACATCGGGTACTGGTCTCGCGCAAAGGGCTTCTGCACGATGAGCCGCCCCGGCTGGGGCGTGATCCGCCACTTCTCCTGGGATCGCCACACTCGCTCGTCTTCGTCTTCTACCTCCTCTTCCTCTCCTTCTTCTTCTTGCTTCTTCTCTTGCTCCTCTTCGACGCTCTCATATTCGTCGTCTTCTTCAACGTCGTCAACCTCGGCCGAAGGCGAGACGAGCTGCCGCCGGTCCTTCTTCTCGCGGACGGGTGCGCGGCTCAGCTTGCGCTGCAAGCGGCGTTGGCGATCCGCCTCCTGCTTCTCCTGGCGTTCGCGTCGAAACCGCTCCAACTCTTCAGGCGTCTGACGCATGAACCACTGCTGCTTCCGAGGCTTGTGCTCGGTCTCCGATGGCCCGCCGCCACACGCGGTGCACAACTCCACCCGCACGTAGTCGCGGCCGCGCTTTTCCTTCCCGAAACCGCTCTCTTCCGCGCCCAGGTGCTGCCACGACATGCTGCCGATCGTCTGCCGCTCGTGGGCCTGCACTTCCATCACTTCCCGAATGACTTGACTGTCGTGGTCATCGTCTTTGTGCTCCGTTGGATGGACGTCGCTATCAGGCTCGCTCTCGTCGGCATGGGTGTCGGCGAGCTGCTGCTTGAGGGCCTCCACCAGCTCCCAGCGCTTGCTCTTGTTCAGGGAGTAGGGCACTTCGGCTTCCTGCAGGAGCGTGCCATCACTTGCGTTACCGGGGGCTATCCTTTACGCCGATTTTGCTGCGGGGAGTGGAGGACGTACGTGGGGAAAAGTGAGGAGGCTCTGTTTAGTGTGAAAGTGGTGGTCGTAGCGGTTGTTTCGGATGGTGGCCTTGGTCTTTATCCCTCGCTTGCCCTTCTTTCTCCTCTCTCCGTTCGCCTTGTCCATCTCGCGTGCTGCAAGATCTTTACACTTTTAATTTTTATGCTATTTGTACCAATTACTCTTTATCTACTTGTCTGAAAATATTTGCAAGAATGCACTAGCCGGCGTTTCGCGAAATAGAGACAAGAGGAATGCAGGAATCGCGTTGGCCGGCAGCCGGACATCCTCGGAAAAAAGGAAACATACGGTTGTTGTTAGGTAAAACACGCCAGATAAGGAAATGATGCTCGGTTTTGGTTCGCTGTCGGGACTCAACTGCCCCGCTAACTAACTCGCCTCGTCATGCCCGCACTCAACAACCAAATCAACTTGTTCACCGGTCCCTGCCAGCAACATGCAGAAGGCTGGCATGTGCATGGCAATCCTTGCCATGTTGATGCTCTTCTCTTGCCTCCTCGCGGTGCAAAGTGCGCAACGAGGGACGACCGCAGGCGCGGAGAATTTGGCCGACTGGCAACCGGAAGATGAGCTGCGCGTCGAAGTCAACCATCCTATCAATCCCACCACCCTGGCCCACGCAGGATGGTCCACTAGCGGGAAGCGGGCCGACTCTGGGTCCACCATGAGTTTCTTCGTCCAGCTCAAGTACGTACCTGCCAGAAAGAAATACAGAAGAAAAAGGCCGATAAATTGACCTCCTTGCTGTCGGACAGAACGGGGAAGGAGGCCGAAGTGGAGAAGGTGGCTGCCGCTGTCTCCGACCCCACCTCCGAGTCCTACGGCAAATATCTCTCTGCAGCCGAGCTTCAGTACGTCTGCTCGCTTTGGATTCACGTCGCCCCTCTTCCTGTTCTGACCCATTTGGGGGGGGGGGGCGATATCATTCAGTGGTCTGGTGGCGGCACCCAACGAAGTGCTGGACCAAGTCCTTCTCTGGCTCCACAACCACAGCGTGCCCGGCGAGCCGCTTCAGTACAAGTCCTATGGCGACGTCCTCCTGGTGAGCACCAGCGTGCAGAACACGGAGCAGCTGTTCGGCACCCACGTGGGCCAGTTCACCCACGCGGCGTCCGGCCGCTCGGTCCTGCTGATCACCGAGGGTACGTTGCCCGACCGCCTCGCGGGTCGCTCGCGCATTGCTGGACTGACGCTGGGTCCTCGTGCTGCGGCGCCTCAGCGGCGACTGTGCCGGCTGGCGTGAGCCAGTACGTGGGCGGCGTGGTCGGTCTGGCCTCGATCTCGTTTCCTCGCCACATCTCAGCCTGGCGCTCGGTCTCGAAGGAGGAGGAGAAGGACGGCAGCAAGTCATACGATCGCCGTCAGGGACAGGGCATCGGGCCGCCCGACCTGAAGGCGCGCTACAACGTGGCGGACACCTTCAAGGCCACGTCCGACGTGAGCCAGGGCGTGGTATCCTTCAATGACCTCTACTCGGCCGGCGGCCTCAGGACCTTTGCCAACTTCTATGGGCTGCCGCAGCCTCAAGTCACCACCGTCAACGGCGTAGACAGCAACGTGCCCTGCACCTCCTACGACTGCTACGCCAGCGGTATGCTCCTCAATTTATTTTAATTATGATTTTTTCGTTCTTTTTGTTGTCTTGATTGTCAAAAGCTTAATATTTGTTTATTATTATTTATGATTATTTATATTTTAAATGAATCAGCCGAGAGCGACCTGGATCTGCAGTACATCACGGGGATGGGGGTGGGCGCGTCGACCCGGTTCCACCTGAACGACAACGCGGGCTACTCCATGTACTACTGGGCCCTCGAGGTCGCAGCCGACCCCAATCCGGCCATGGTCTACTCGATATCGTGGGGCTACGGCGAGCTCTCCCTCTCGGGCTACGCCTACGACAACTCGCCCACGACGGACACGCAGTTTGCCAAGCTGGCCGCCCGGGGCATCACCATCCTCGTCGCCTCAGGCACGTCCCTCTTGGGCTTGGCCAACGCCTTGGTCTTGGCCTGAGTCGACACTGTGTAATAACGCCAACGATGACGATGACAATCACCGCAGGCGATGGCGGCGCTGCTGGGGACGCAGAGGTGTGCCCGCTGGACACGTCCATGTATTGCTACTGGGGCGGCTGCGCACACTCCACGACCAGCTGCGGCCAGATCCTGGTCACCGACTCCTTGGGCACCTCCAGCTTCCCCTCGAGTACGCGAACCTGATCCACCTCCTTGACTTCGACCTCGTCCTCGTCCTCGAGATAGGTCCGCTCACACACGTGTGCCGGTGGCATCACAGTTTCGTACAGCCGCTTCTCCACGTCGGTGATGAAGACGATCTCGTCCTTCCTGGCCATGCAGACGGGCTGCAGGGCCGCCATCGAGACCGACATCTATGGTGCGCGCACGCATAGAAACACACACACACACACAAGCGCAAGTGCCCCTGTGTGCTGATCCTTCCTTTTTGCTGGCGTGTTGACGACTGTTGGCCGTGGTCTCGATGTCAGGCTACAAGTGGCTCTACTCGGCCTGCCCGTGCTCGAGCTTCCTCTTTGGCACGCTGAGCGGCATCCGGTTCCAGTACGGCCCACAGCTTGCGGACCTCTTGGAATGACAAGAATGCTAACAATGCCGTCGTTGTGGCGGCGGGCCATCAGGCGGGCGACCGGGACGGGCTGGCCGAGCTTCAGCAACAGCTACCCGGCCACCAGTGCGTGGGTCACCAGCGTCGGCGCCACAGAGTGGGCCGCAGACGGGTCGGAAGAAGTGAGCCGCTATGACGCGCTCTCGATGATCACGAGCGGCGGCGGCTTCTCGGCCCTCTTTGATCAGCCGACTTGGCAGCAGGCCGCGGTCGCGGCCTACCTCGCCAACCAACCGCCGTCGTCGCTCCCGCCGTCCTCGACCTACAACGCCAATGGTACCGTTGCATTCCTGACATGCCTGTGGGCGAGCTTTGTCTGGCCCGGAGAAGTGCTCATGCGTATGTCCTTTGACCATCATCAGCTCGCGCGTTCCCCGACATCAGCCTGCTGGGCCACAACTATCGCGTGTCCTACGGCGGCAGCTCGAGCACCGACACGCCCTCGGTACGCTTTTTTCATGATTAATCTTTGATTTTTATGTTTTCTTACATTTTATTTTGGCATGGACTTCTCGCGTGACGATGCGATGATGCAGTGGATTACGGTGGATGGCACCAGCGCGAGCGCGCCCGCCTTGGCCGGCCTGATAACGCTCATCAACCAGATCCGCTTCAACGCGTACGTCGACGCCTCTCTGGAGAGCCGATGGTAACGAACGAGACGACAACTAAACAAGCAATCGGTACCACATCACCAACTTCAGGGGCAAGCCGCAGCTGGGCTTCCTCAATCCGAAGCTGTACCAGATGGCCGTCGATCGTCCGTCGGCGTTCGTCGATGTCGTGAAGGGCACCAACAAGGCCACCATGGGCTACATGTGCCAGTATGGTTGGCCCGCCGCTGCCGGCTGGGATCCGGCCACCGGCGTACGTCTTCTTGTCTGCCACTGTTCTGCTGCAGGCGCTGACCGCATGTGGGGCGCGTACGCAGCTGGGCGTGCCCAACTTTGCGGAGATGGCCAGCTATCTCGCCGGCGTTGAGCCGCCCTCGCCCAGCCCGACGCCGTCGTCTTCGCCCTCGGCTTCGGTGACGCCAACGATCTCCCGCTCGAGCTCGCCGTCACGAACCTCAACGCCTTCGCGTTCACCATCGCGTTCGGCTTCGTTTACGCCGTCGGCCTCGCGCTCGCCGTCCAGAACACCGTCGTCTTCCCCCTCGGTCACGCCCTCGTTTTCCATCACGCCGTCGCCTTCTCGCTCGGCCAGCCCGTCGCGCAGTCCGTCGCGCAGTCCGTCGCGGAGCGCAACGTCCTCGCCGTCGCAGTCGCGCTCTCCTTCGATCACGCCAACGATCTCTCGCTCGAGCTCGCCTTCGCGCAGTCCGTCGCGGAGCGCAACGGCTACGCCATCTCCGTCGCGCTCGCCGTCACGAACGGCAGGCCCCACTCGCACCTCCTCGCCTGCACGGTCGCCATCACGATCGCCCCCCGTCTCTCGCAGCCGCCGCCCATGATGTGTTTGCTTGGAAGCTCAACACCCCGATGCCGTTTCGTGGCTGCCAGCAAACAGTTCATCACATGTAAAAGGAAACAAACTTGTGATTGAAACAAAAGGATAGCTACTCCTTATTTGGGCTTGGGTTGTGAAAGTTGCAGTGTGACCATCTCAGTCAGACCCAGCAGCGATACAACAAGGATGACACGTCCTTGTCGCTTCGCTTTGTTTGTGCTGACCTGCCTTGTGGTTGTTTTCATGTCCCCCTTGACGGCGGGACGGAAACACAACCGCCACGAACTCGCCACAAATATTCAACCTTTCCAAAGAGCGCATGTGGCCTCACCACCCGACGATGTCTCTCTGCGAAGCGGGGAATGGAGCATCACAAAGAAGCGAGCGGCACCCGACTCAGCCAAAACCTTCTTCCTCGAGCTCAGGTACATCGTCGCGCAGCCACCGCAAGGCCGCCCCAGTACTTACCTGAACGGGAGCAGGACGGGGAAGGAAGGCGAAGTGGAGCGTGTTGCCGCTTCCGTATCCAATCCAAAGTCAAGCCTCTACGGCCGATACCTTTCTGCTCGCGAGCTCTAGTGCGCCTTTCCTTGAGACGCCCTACTTTCTCAGCGTCGACTGCTGACACGACTTCACAGCGCACTTGTGGCCGCTCCCCAGAATGTGCAGGAGTCCGTAACGCAGTGGTTGCGAGAGCAACGCATGAATGACGAACATATCGACATCAGGTCATAAGGTGATGTGCTCCGAGTACGACAGCTCTGTGTTCCTGCAGCTCACTTCGAACGCAAACTCACATCCCTCTCCTCGCAGGTGACCTCGACGGTGGAGTACGTGGAGCAGTTGTTCGATACTCACTTGGGCGAGTACACCCAAGGAGCCACGGGCCGGTCGTTGCTGCTCATCACCAAGAGTACGACCGCTACGCTTCAATGACCTTGCACAATTTAAATACGTTGCTTACCACGGACTCTCTCAGGCGCGTCTATCCCATTTGATGTGGCGACCTACGTGCGTGGGGTCGTGGGCCTCTCCGATGCTGTTCTGGCCACCAAGATCATGTCTTTTAAGGTTATCAATGAGTCGGAGTTGGTACACTCTCCTCATTCCTCTTGATTTGTCCTTCTTTGTTAACGCAAACTCCATCCCTTGTAGAGCAAGAGACAGACGTCGTCCATCACGCCAGTGAACCTCCGGTCGCGATACAACGTCTCATCTACTCTGGTGGCGTCGAGCTCCGTGAGCCACGGTGTGGTGTCCTTCAACGACTTCTACTCTGCTGGTGCTCTCCAGAGCTTCGCAACACTGGTGGGCTTCACCGTACCCCCGATCACAAACATCTCGGGCGTTGGCCGCAACACGCCCTGTACTGCCTACGCCTGTAGCGCCGCCGGAGAGAGCGACCTGGACATGCAGTACATCACTGGCATGGGACGCAACGCGAATACCCTCTTCCACCTGAACGACAACGCCGGCTATGGCTTCTTCGACTGGGCCGTGGAAACGGCAAATGCCACAAGTCCTGCCATGGTACGGCCGCCGTCCAGCATACCTTTCCCTTCTTTGTCAGGCTTGGTCCCTTTCTGACACCTTGGCGGCAGGTCTACTCCGTCTCTTGGGGTGCGCCGGAGATTACAGCCAGCGGACAAGCTTACTCGCTCAACGGACAGACAGAGACCCAGTTCGCCAAGCTTGTCGCGCGAGGCATCAGTATTCTGGTATCTTCCGGTACGCACAAGCATATCCCCTAGAGAGGCACCCTTCATTCACACTGTGTGTGAGGCTGCAGGCGACACCGGCTCGACGGGCGACAGTTACACCTGCCCAGTCGACACCACGCGCTATTGCTTGGCTGGTGGCTGCGCGCATACCACAACTAGCTGTTCGTAATCTCTCCTTGTTCAGCTCTTGGACCAAGAGTGCATTCGACAGACATCTGATCACTCGTGATCAGGCGGGCAGATTCTCATCAAGGAGGGCACCAGAACCTACACACTTCCTCACTGTACATCACTGCCACGACGTAGAATGTTTTTTCACACTTAATGGACTCTGAACTTTGATCAGATCGAGGGGACCAGCTTTCCTCAACGGCCACGACCGCAGTCAACTCGTTCATTGCCAACACACCAAGCTGCAGCATGGCTGTTGAGACCGACAACCATGGTGCGTGCCACCTGTGGCCTCCTGACCTCTGCCACTAAAAGATCGATTGATTGGTCGTACAGGGGTGCAGTGGTTCTACTCCAGTTGTCCCTGCTCGTCTTTGAACTACGGCACCTTCGGCACCGTGATCATCAGGTACCTTTTTATTTATTATTTATTTATTTATTTCTTTTTTCAAATCTTCTTGAACAATTCTAATCCATGACACACCAGCAACTTTGCGACGGATACGAGCTCGTTGCCAAAGTACAGGAACAGCTACCCTGCCACCAGCGTGTGGGTCACCGCTGTGGGGGCCACCGAGTGGCCCAGCGCAGGTTTGACCTCTTGTCGGGCGGGAACGCTGGGTCGGGCTGACGCGACAAGCAACCACACCAGGCGGCGAAGTCCCCGCCTCGATAGAGGGGCTGTCGGCCATCACCTCTGGCGGCGGCTTCTCGGCAGTCTTTGCGATGCCGTCATGGCAGAGCTCCTTGGTATCATCCTACCTGAGCTTGGCCTCGATCCAGTCCAATCTGCCTCCGTCTTCGACCTACAGCAGCTCCAGTATGTCGACGCCCTGCTGCCGCTGCTGATGGCCAGTCTTTGACCCAATGCGCCCACGGGTGGTGTGCCGCTCAGATCGCGCCTTCCCCGACATCAGCTTGCTGGGCCACAACTACAAGGCCTACTACGGCGGCCCCTCGGGCACCGAAACCCCTTACGTGCGGCTCCCACACAACTCCCTGCCCTGCCCATTGCTCAACCGCCCTCTCCTCTGGACTGACTCTCTCCTTCATCCTCCTCATGCTCGCACATGTGGTGCAGCTGGTCGCCTTTGACGGCACGAGCGCGAGCGCGCCCGCCCTGGCCGGCCTGATCACGCTCATCAACCAGATGCGCATCACCGCGTAAGGCCTTCTCTCTCTCTCTCTCTCTCCCCCCCCCCTCCCTCTCCTTTCGAGCGCCCTTTGGCAGTCGCGACTGACCACAAATCAAAATCAGGGGCAAGCCGCAGCTGGGCTTCCTCAACCAGGCGCTGTACCAAATGGCCGTCGCTCGTCCGTCGGCGTTTACCGACGTCACGACAGGCAACAATAATGCCAACATGGGCTACGTGTGCCAGTACGGCTGGCCCGCCGCTGCCGGCTGGGATCCGGTCACCGGCGTACGTCCCCTTTGCGGTCCTTTTTCTCGTGGATGGTTTGGTTTGGCTTGGCTTGGCTCGATGCTCATCGTAAGCGTTGCCCCATGGGTGCAGTTGGGCGTGCCCGTCTTCGCGGCGTTTGCCGACTACCTGCTCAGCTACGAGGCCCCCAGCGCCAGCCCTTCGGTCTCGCCTTCGGCCTCGGCCTCGGCTTCGAGGTCGCCGACCTCGTCGAGCACACCCTCAGTGTCACCATCGCGCTCACCAACCGCCACAAACTCGCGCACACCCTCAAGCACGGCCACCACCACACCCACAGTGTCACCGTCACGGTCACCGACCGCCACGAACTCGCCGACGAGCTCAGTAACCACCAAATCACCATCACCCTCAACGACCTCCAATAAATCACCACTGAGCACAGTCCTCATAGCGTCAGCATCGGCGTCAATAACCTCCTTTATAACGCCACCGCCAAGCCCCACCAGCATGCCCACCAGATCACCGTCACCCTCCTCGACAAACTCGCCGTCGAGCACAGCCACCACCAGATCACCATCACCCTCAACGACCCCCACGAACTCGCCGTCGAGCACGACGACGCCGAGCCGCTCACCGACGTCGTCGTCTTCAGCCACGCGCTCGTCCACGCCCAGCCGCACGAGCACGCCCTCGACCTCGCCCTCGACGAGCGCCACGAGGACGCCCACGCCAACAAGGTCCGCGTCACGCTCGCCGACCGCCACAAACTCGCCATCAGCATCAAACTCGCCTTCGAACTCGGTCACCCCAACGTCAAGCCGCACGCCGACGTTGTCGGCTTCAGTCACGCGCTCGCCCACGCCCAGCCGCACGAGCACGCCCTCGAACTCGCCCTCGAACTCGCCTTCGACGAGCGCCACGAGTACGCCCACGCCAACAAGGTCCGCGTCACGCTCACCGACCGGCACGAACTCGCCGCCAGCGTCAAGCTCGCCTTCGAACACAGCCACCACGACGCCCACGGCCTCGAGCACGCCCACGGCCTCAAGCACAATCACGCCGGCGCCCTCGAGCACGGCCACCTCCACGCCCACGCCCTCGAACACGCCCGCGCCCACGCCCTCGAGCACAACCACGTCCTCGAACATGCCCTCGAGCACCACCACGCCCACGACCACGCCCTCGAACACGCCCACCACGTCACTCACGCCGTCGAGAACGACCAGCCCCACGGGCACGTCGAGCCCCACGAGGTCGCCAACAAGGTCCGCGTCACGCTCACCGACCGGCACGAACTCGCCGTCAGCGTCAAACTCGCCTTCGAACACAGCCACCACGAACACGCCCTCGCTCACGCCCACACCATCGATCAATACCACGCCCACGCCCACGCTCACAACCACGCCCACGCCCTCGAGCACGGCCACGTCCACTCCCACGATTTCGAAAACGAAGTCGCCCCCGCCCACGCGCTCAAACACGCCCTCGAGCACGCACACACCCTCGAGCACGGCCACCACCACACCCACGACCGTCACGAACACGCCGACGGGCACAGCGTCGCCATCACGGGTCACACCATCACCATCGGCGTCAACAACCTCGTTTAAAACGCCACCGCCAAGCCCCACCAGCATGCCCACCAGATCACCATCACCCTCCTCGACAAACTCGCCGTCGAGCACAGCCACCACCAGATCACCATCACCCTCAACGACCCCCACGAACTCGCCGTCGAGCACGACGACGCCGAGCCGCTCGTCCACGCCCAGCCGCACGAGCACGCCCTCGACCTCGCCCTCGAGGAGCGCCACGAGGACGCTTGCGTAAAAACACGAGGACGCCGGCGTAAAATGCTGATCACTTCTTAGTCAGCTTCGTTCTAGCTGACGTTGCATCCTGTACGTGTAGTAGTTGTTTCTACTACAACCTCTTGACCTCTTGATTCTCCGGTGCGAAGTTCTCGCCCCAGTACATTTTTAATTAATTGTTTTTTTAAAAAAAATAGAGTTTAAAAATAAAGAGGAATTCCATTGTTACAAAGCTTAGGATGATGCTGGTGGTAAACAAGATCAAGTTGTTCAGAAGAAAAAAACAGAGTAAAAAAATCATAAAAAAAAGGGTAAAAGAAAGAAGCCAATGGAGGAGGAGCGCCGTAGAGAAGAGCAGAAAAGGAAGAAAAGAGAGGGGGGGGGGGTTGAAGAGGGTAGCGTCCTACAAGGTGTAGGCGAAAAAAGGGGCAGAAGCTGACAGAGGCAGAGGATGAAGGTGAGCATGCTGATGATGTAGCGGAGGCAAAGGAGGAAGAAGAGAAGATAGCTTGATATCCTCTCTTCTCAATCGAGCCCTTGCCTTCTTAAAGAAGAAGGAATTGTGAATCAGAGCAGAGCAGAGGTGATGGGAAAAATGGCGAAGAAGACGACGACGGTGATGTTGATGTGGGTCATCACTTTGGAAGGGAGTCGGCGGCAGCTCGCTAGTTAGTAGAACCTGCCGCTGTCGCTGTCGCTGTCGTTGGACCAGTAGCCGTCGCTGCTGCTGCTGCCGGGGCCAGCCCCGGCGTTGGTGCGGTGGACGCCGCTGCCGCTGGAGGCCCACGGGGCGTAGACTCTGCCGCCGCCGCCGCTGCTGGTCGGCGCGTCCGGCTGCTCCTCGTCGGCCAGCAGGCCCTCGTCGTCTTCGCTGTCGTAGCCCAGGCCGCCGACGGCGCCGGACGACGTCGACGTCGAGGCGGATGACGAGGATGCCTCACGCCTCCAGCCCAGCCGTCCACCGTTCTCGGCCGCCGCGACGGCGTCCGGGTTGATGTACTGGAACTCGGAGAGGAGCGGGATGTGGTCGGAGCACATGTACGCGTTGGGCAGCGCTCCCGTCTGGCCCAGCACCACGTCCTCGTCCACCGGCTTCATTATTTTACAGACCTGCGTGTTTGTGTGTGCCCGCCCGTGTGTCGTGTCGTGTCAGCCACATACGCGCGCGTGTCGTGTCGTGTCGTGCGGTGCGGTGCAGGGCCACGCGTGTCGTACCTCCAACTTGTCGCTCGAATAGAAGATGTAATCGAGACAGCCCGTGAAGTTGCCGGTGAAGTTGGTGAAGGCCGGCTCGCCGATGGACTCGTAGGCCGACGCCAGGCGGAACGGGTGGCGCGGGCCGTCCCGCGTGTAGCGCCCATAGTCGAACCCATTGAAGTCTGCGTGGTTGCTTTCCAGCCTCCCCTCCTGCACACACCATCATCATCATCGTCGTCGTCATGATGAGCCATGTTTTTATGATGAAAATAGTGGTAAATAAAAATAATATAAATAAATCATTGCATCTCGTACTCGGATGTACTTGTAGACGCCGCTGTCTGGCAACGAGTTAAAGTCTCCGCAGATGATGAACGGCGCGCCCGAATACCTGTCGTGGCGAGGACGCAGCGTCAGAAAATAAGAACGAAAAGCGAAAGCGAAAACGAAAAAAGAGTGAAGGCGAGGCGGACCTCTTGTTGTTGGTGGTGATGGCCTCGAGCTCCTCCATGAGCATGCAGACCTGCATGAGCTTTACATCGGGGTACTCGGGGTCCCAGTGAATGTGCGTATTTACAACCACCACGATCCGCTCTTTCTCCTTTGGGTCGGGCTTCCCCGCTGTGTTGCCACGACACGCACACGGCGTCAGCAACACTTCACTTTCATCTTCATCTTCCTCAACATGATGCTGATGATGTTGTCGACATCACGGAAGAGGGGCGGTACTCTTGAGCTCGGCAGGGGGGATGCAGCGGAAGACGGTGGCGACGGCGATCTGGTCCTTGGTCATGAGCCGGTCGAGGGCCTCCACGCTGCCCGGGAACTCCTTCTCGTACCGCTTGAGCGAGTTGCTCTGGTACTCGATCCAAAACTCCTCCAGCATTTTATACCTGCCATTTGTTATTATATTCATTAAATAACGAATAAATTCATAAATAAGTCATAAATAATAACTAAAAAAAAGGAAAAGGCGCGCACTTGTCGGTCTTGTGGAAGAGGACGCAGCCATCGACGGAGGAGCCGTCCATCATGGTGCGGGCCCGCGACTTGGGCCGGAAGGTCCCACCGTAGCCCATCTTTGACATCTGCGGCTCGAAGAAGCTCTTGTAGTGGCCCGCCTCCACCTCCTGCTCTCGCCGCGCGCAAAAGACAAAGGTGAGCAGCGATGAGGATGCATGATGACGAAAGGGGAAGAAGAGAACCTGCAGGGCGATGAAGTCGCAGTTGTGGGAGATGATCTCCTTGAGGATCTGCTGCTTGCGGTGGTCGTACTTGAGGTAGCGCGTCGGACAGTAGGACAACAGCTCCGGCACCGCGTACTTCTCGGCCAGCACGTTGTAGCACAGCACCCGAACCGTGTCTGCTCGTGTGTGCCGCGCGTGCGTGTGTGCGTGTGGTGCATTGTCGTGAGCATTGGACCCCCTTTGCACAACACACACGCGCGAATGTGCGCCGTCCGCACCGTAATCGCTGCTCGTGTTGGTCTTGACGTGGATCATGGGCCGCTCGGGCGGTGGCGCCGGCACTGGGTTGAATTGCGCGTGCCACGTCAGCAAAGGCATGGCTTGATCGATCATCATCATCAGCAAGAAGGGGATAGCAAGGGACGCATACGAGGGGTCTTTTCGCGAAGGTAGATGATGGTGGCGTCGACGCCCTGCTTGAGGATGGCCGGGGGCGGGGAGGTCACCGGGTTGCCGTCGAGGAGGAGAACCTTGAGGCGAAAGAGCTTGCCCATCTCGCACGGGAGCTCGCGAATCTTGTTGCCCGCGAGCGAGAGCTCCTGCAGGTGGACCAGGCGGCCGATAGCCGGCGGCAGCCGCGTGATCTGGTTGTTGCTGAGGTCGAGCTTGTTGAGGCGCTTAAGGTCAAACACAGAGTCGGGGATGGCCGTGAGGCGGTTGTCGTTGAGGTAGAGGCAGGTGAGGTGGCGCGCGTAGAGGGCGAGGCGGCGACTGATGAGCGAGAGGCCCATTTTGCTCAGGTCGAGGCCCGTCCAGCTGTTGGCTTCGCCGCCAAAGGTCACCATGCTGCCGCTTTGGCCCTCGTCCGGCCGCTTAAAGTGGTTTCGCTTCTCGTTCATCATGAGCAGCTGCTTCTCTTCCTCCCGCTCCAGCTGCTCGCCCCCTGCGTTGATGGAATTGATTGGTAACGGCCAAGCTTACAACGTGGTGATGACCTGGACCAGGCGAAAAGATCTCAATGTCTCTCAATGGGTGGGCGTACCGTGATGCAGCAGGGTAGAGGCGACCTGGTTCATCTCGCCAACAAGAGATCGGCTCAGCCCGCGAGGTCGCTGCTGAGGTTGCGGATCTTCACGATCTTGACCATTCGCCATGGCCATGGCGAAATTGATTTGATGATTGCGCGCTGAGGGACCGCCATAGGGGCCGCCATTGTAGGCGTGGGCGCCCGGTCCTGTGTAGCGGTGGAGAGGGGCTCTGCCGCCTGCGCCTGGCGATGTTTGCATTGAAGGTGATGTGTAATAGCCTCCCTGGGCCTGTGGATTCGAATGGCCCATGTCTAGACCCGCCATTGAGTGGCCCATTTGAGGCGGATAGCCGCTGGAGCCTCCATGCTGCGAAGATAGGTTGGTGTAGGCGAGATTGTGGTTGCTAGAGGAGGGAGAGGCGAGGACAGATGAGTAGGAGTGGATAGGTGGGCCATAGGGATTAGGGCCTTGGCCTTTTGCAGTTTGCTGCTGTGCTTGTTGTGTTGATGAGCCGTGCCGGCCGCCGAGGGGGCTACTTGGTGCCCAAGTATAGGCCTTCGGTGGTCCTTCTCCCGTGCCCATCATGGAATGCATTGTGTGAT
Source organism: Acanthamoeba lenticulata (assembly GCA_002179805.1). Lineage (NCBI taxonomy): Eukaryota > Discosea > Longamoebia > Acanthamoebidae > Acanthamoeba > Acanthamoeba lenticulata. The sequence continues at coordinate 115,846 of NAVB01000144.1, read as the reverse complement.
GAGAGGCAGATGTGTTAATCGAGATGATTCCAGCCCTGAGCGCAGCGTTAATGAGCCTAGCTCGCTTTCGCCCGGTTGCAGAGCCACCGAATTAATGGGCAAAATAACTCTAAAACAATTCCACCTTTCAATTGCCGAACGTGCCCTTCCAAGCACTCCGTTTCAGCTCCTTCCTCAATTCGATGATCAACGCCAAATCTTCTCGTTGATCCCAGCTCTGCGGTCCCACACGCCCAAATTTCTCGCTGCTTCGTTACCGCCCACCCGCCCAACGCAGGCGGAAATTCTATTTCCCTCAGGGGAGATCCGCGAGTTCGAATCTCGTTGTGAACGATACCGTGATCACTCCTGGCAGTGCTCCCTCAAGGCACAACAAGAAAAAAGATGAACCACACGCAAGCAACTGCTGCTACCAGCCACGCTACCAAGTGCAGGAGGCTGGAGGGCAAGACTGCCATCGTTACCGCGTCTACCAAGGGCATCGGGCTAGGTGTGCCTACCCACACGCACGAGCGGTTGGGCGGGTGCTAAAACAGAGGGCGGGTTGGCTCTTGCAGCGATCGCGAAGCGGCTGGGTGAGGAGGGTGCCAGCGTGGTGATATCCTCTCGACGGAAGGAGCACGTTGAAAAGGCAGTCAAGTTGCTTCAGGTACTGCCAACTCGCCTGAAGCTTTGGAAGCGGCCTTGACGAACTTCGTGCACACAGGACAATGGCACCACAGCCAGCGGTCTCGTGTGCCATGTGGCGCTGGCAGCAGACAGGGAAGCGTTGATCAAGCACACGCTGGACAACTACGGAGCCATCGACATCCTCGTCAGCAATGCTGGTACAGCCTGCTGCGCCTTGTCAAAGCCACAAGCACCAGCCTCACAACGACTTACTTCTCTTCAGGCGTGAACCCGGCTTTCGGGCCCATCATCGACGTGCCCGAGTCGGCGTGGGACAAGGTGTTCGAGGTCAACCTCAAGGCCAGCTTCCTTCTCGCCCGCGACGTAGCCAAGCTCATGGCCAAGAGGGGCGGAGGTACCTCCCCCTGCCTCTGCTCGCCTAAACGTAGACCATCACGAAACTGAGTCACTACGTACAACACCCCAAGGCACGATGGTGTTCGTGTCTTCTTACACGGGCCTGAAGCCCGCTACCGGCTTGGGCGCCTACGCCGTCACCAAGACAGCTCTCCTGGGCCTGACGCGCACCTTGGCCTCTGAGTGGGTCGACCTTGGCATCCGCGTGAACGCTGGTACGAAGCGCCAGCCACAGTGTCATCATGTGCTTATTGGCCTCCCTGCTGCGTGCCTTCGTGTAGTGTGCCCGGGCGTGATCACCACCGACTTCTCGTCCCTGCTGTGGAAGGGAGAGGAAGGAGGCGAGCGGGAGAGCCTGAAGACGAGCATCCCTATGAAGCGCTTCGGGCGCGGTGAGGACGTGGCTGGCGCTGTGGCCTTCCTTGTTTCAGACGACTCTAGCTACATCACGGGCGAGTACATTCTCATGGACGGTGGTCTTGCGCGCCTGTGAACCGTTTTGTTGATTGAATAAATCGATGAAGGTGAACAAAAACGAGACGACGATGAAGGTGAAGTTTTTTGCATTTTTATATTTTTGTATAATAATTACGTGAAGACTTGATCACACGCTCACTCAGTTGCCACCACGGAGGGCAAGCACCAAGTGAAGCACGGCGCCAGCTTGAATCTTGTAGCTCTCCACCGTCTTCTCATCAGCCCTTTAATTGAAATGACATAAATGAGAGACTTGAAGGGGGGTGGCCAGCACAAGGTGCGAGATGGTGCTACGTACATGGCCTTTCCGCTGAAAATAAGCCTCTGCTGCTTCGGGGGGATACCAGCCTTCTCCTCGACGTACTCCTTGAGCTTCTGGACGGTGTCCGTCTTCTCGACGTCGATTTCAATGATGTTGCCCGTCAAGTTCTACACATTAGAAAACATGCCGACAGACAATAATCAGATAAAGACCATAAAGACCATCACCGCAGCAACCAGTGTTGAAGTCACACATGCATGAGGTTGCGCGCAACGTGAGGGTGTGACTCACTTACCTTCACCTTAATCAGCATGTTGTGTTTGGTTGATTACTACTGTACTTTTATTGATGTGTTGTTGCTGATTGCAAATAACCCTCTTCGTCTTGTCTGTGTGCAAAACTTTTCAGTGATGGCCATTTATCTCCGATAAAAATGATTGTTAAATGCATGAGAAATGCACGGTTTTCTTTATCTATCGAAAGATGATGAGGCGCTTTGGCCACAGGTGCGCCGGGCAGGCTGTTCAACTCTCGCCACCATCTTCTGTGCAACTTTTGTCCCGTTTATCTGCCGTTTCCGGTCATTTTGGTGCTTCATCTGCCTCCACTCCTGAGTCATTTGCATCTTCTCCTCGACGCGGTCTGCATGCAAGCACACTGGTGAAGGCTTCAGCCAAGGCGAATCCGCGAAACATCAACCAGGCAGTCCGCAAGGCCGACATGTCAATTGAGGTTGCCCGCAAACGTTACGAGGAAATGCGCCTCCAGAAGCAGCGCGAGAAGGAGGCAGAAGAGGGCATTTCTGTACTACTCTCACTACTTCTCGCGTGAGCCTTGGTGCGGCACGCCATGACTCACCTTCCTGGTGCCAAACGCGTTGGTGCTGAGTGCAGGAAGAGAACAAGCTGGACTTCTACGTGAAGTTGGCCTACCGCGAACTGGCCGACGAAGAGGAGCGACAGCGCAACCCAGGCAAGTGGAAAGATTTGGAGCATTTTGAAGTCAGCCAGCTCTTCAACCGGTTCGTGCACCCCTCTGCCTTGTCAGCCATGACTATGGCGGGTTGCGCTTACGCCGAGTGTTTGGGCGCAGGCGACGAACAATCATGGAGTGGAAGAGCAAGCAGTTGAAGGGCAAGACGCTTCGAGCAGCCTCACGTTCCTCCCAGCGCAACAAGCACATCGACGCCGAGCACGCCAACTACGAGAAGGGGCTCGAGGCCGGCGGTGGCGACGATGACGATTTCTGAGGAGGAGTGCTCAGCGTCCTTCTACTACCTGCTCCTGTTGCACCAACCTCTCTTTTTTGGTTCTTGTACTGCCTCGTTACAAACAGCTTGTTTCAACTACTTGTTGGCAGATCATGTGTCATATTGTGTCCCCTACGTTCACCATCAAGCGTATACGCCAACCAGATTAGTGGCGGCGCGGATTCTCCTTGAATGTCGCCTGGACGCGCAGTGGCAGCCACCAAGGCAAGAGAAGGCAAGAGGAGAGGGGTTTGGGGGGGGGGGGACGGTTGAGAACACTCGTAGAAGCGCCGCACCAGCACCTGCGTGGTCTTTGCGCACAAGACAAATCCAACACAATACAATGAACCTGGCTGCCTACCCCCTACATGACATGGGGCTGAGCCACACTCCACAGAACCTAAACACGTGCATCGCACATCTGCCAGTGGAACTTATTCTACACATCTTCGCCAGCGTGGTCGTGCCCACCTCCACGCCTTCGCGTGGGGATCGCTGGGGAGGCCGCTATGAAGCCGCCGTCGAGTCCGCCGTCCAACTGCTTCGTCTTCCTCAGGTCCGTCTTCGCTTTTTTTGTCGCTTTTCGTTTATTTTATTTTATTTATTTTATTTTATTTCATTATTTGCTCTTGTCGTGCAGGTGTGCAAAGCCTGGGCAGGGCTCGTGCAGGCCGAGGAAAAGATCCTTTGGGCTCGCGCGTGGCGCAACTTGTACTCCAGTCTGCCGCGCGGCTGTTTCGAGCCGCCGCCACTCTCCCGCGTTCCGCTCGCCCTCCAGGCCGCCCGCCTGTCGCTGACCAGCTTCTCGCAGCCCAGCATCCGTGCGCTTCCTCTTCACCATCGACTTTTCATGACTTCGTTTTGGGCCCGAGCCTTTCTACTTACCACTGTTGTCGGCCAGATACCGTCCCAGACTGCGGCCCAAAGCATCTGGTGATCAACCACCTTCAAATCCTTCACCGACGACGTCGGGTGCGCCAGCCCCCAAGCGCAGAGTGGCCCCAAAATTCACCGCCTGACGCCTGGTGCGCTGGAACAGGGTCAAGTGGTTGGCATCACCAACTGCAAGTCGCAGGTCTCGGGCCAATGCGACACCTGGAACAACCTGGTCGTGCACGTGTCGCCGCACGGCTTCCTCATCTACGACGTCGAGACGGGCGAGCTGCAGCGCGAGCTTCAAATTCCATGGGGCCACACCAAGGGCAAGGCCCTCTGCGCCGTCATTCGGCCCACCGGCAAAGCAGTCCACATCATCGGTCTCGCCTACACCGGTGCGCCTCTTCTTTTTTTTTTCATTTTATTTTTTTTTCAAATTCATTTAATTTTTTTAACCACTACTGGCAGACATGAACGCCCACGCGTTGCAGCTGCTCGTGTTTGACTTGGAGACGGCGAGCCCGCTGCACCGGGCCGAGCTCACCTACCACTGCGGCGTGACCTACTTCCCCGACTGCACGCTGTCGCCCTCGGGCCGCTGGCTCGTCGCCTTCTCGCCCGGTCGCGCGCTGCTGATATGGGACCTCCAGCCACTGGACAAGGCCATGGCCGCCGTCGGCGACTCGAGCCCGCACCGCCGCCACACGCCCGCGCTCGAGGAGTGCCAGTCAGGCTACGCTGACGACGGCGACGGCGACAAGATCTCGTTGCTGCACGGCATCGTCTCCATCCCGGCCTCGGTCGAGGACCACGAGGCCGACATGTTTCGGTTCTCGCTCACGCGGGACCGCTACACGGTCGCCGTCTTCTCGCGCAACCTGGCGGCCGATCCGGACCTGCAGACGACGCAGCTGCGCGTGTACCAGCTGGGCGAGGCCGGCGGGCCGCCCCGGGAGGTGGGCCGCGCCGTCGTCCCGCGCGCCCGCGTCGAGCAGCTGGCGGTCAACTCGCGCCTGCTCGCCGTCGCCGGCGACGACACGGACGTCCTCCTCTTTCGCTATGTCGACGCCAGCAAGGATGAGGACGATCGCGTCGACGAGCACCATGCTGCCGCGGGCGACATGCACAAGCGGCCGCGGCTCCAGCCGCAAGCGCAGCACCAGCCCCACTGCCATGTGGATCGCGAAGCCGCGGCTCAGGGCGCGCATGACATGGTCCCGATCGAGTCGCTGCGCATCCTGACCTCGTTCTACTCGCCGCTGCAGCCGCGCATGTTCATGGACGAGTGGAGCCTCTACTACTTTGCCGACTTTCGCCTGCCAGAGGACAATGTCGTGCTCCAGTTTGACGTGAAGCGCCTCTTGCGCCGCGAGCACTGCTCGTGGGCCCTGCGCCAGGCCGCCTCCTTGTCGTCGTCATCCTCGTCCTCGGCGTTGGCCACCTGTCAAACGTCGTCCTCGAGGTGGTGGCCGGCCGCGTCGTCGTGCGAGGCCTTTAAGCGCAAGCGGGACCTGCCCGGTGCGGGACTGGGCCCGCCCGAGGACTGGCGCCGGGCGCTGACCGCGCGGCTGCCGCTGTCCGAGGCGGCCTCGCCCGATCCGGCCGGCGGCAGCAACAAGCGGACCTCGATGCTCCTCTTTGGCGAGGACGTCGTCCTGCACGTGGCGCATCCGTGCGTCGTTGTGCGCAACAACCACAACGACTCCTACTACCGCATCCTCCGCTTCTCCTGAAACAACAGTTGTTTCCAGGCCTTAAAAAAAGTGAAAGAGAAATTAAAATAAATAAATTCGAGAAAGCTGTTGGTGTCGCCCTAGGGCAGGTCGCTCAGACTCTTCTTGGGCGGCAGCTGACCTTCGGCGTACTTGGTTTGCTTCTTCGTCTGCGCTGAGTATCCGTTCTGTGCAACGTGCGTCACTCAACTGCCAGAATGGTTTGAGAGGGGGGGGGCAAGTTGTGGCGTACGCTGTTGTGGGCGCCAACGGCGCCGTTGTTAGTTGGTGTCCACTCTCTCATCTTTTGAGGCTTCTTCGGCTTTTCCGCCACAGTGTTGACCTCCTGCTCCGCCCTTATCAGACTACGTCGCTAGCCAAGCTGCACCCAGGCCCTCCAGTCGTCGTACCTTGATCTGTTGCTCAAACTTATTCTTAAGGCTGCTGGTGCCGCTCATCTTGCTCCTTCGTCTTCTCGTGTGGCTGTAGGACTGGCCACCGCTAATGAAGCAACGATTAAAGTTAATTTTTTTATTTTTATAAATTGTGTAAAAGTACAAGAAAAAAAGATGGGTATGGGTGGTGCTTGGTGGCGATACACGCGGTTGGGGGGTATTGGGGTCTAGGGGGATCCTGGCCTCGCCCTTGTGGGTGAGAAGACCAGGCGATTTGTTGGTTTTATCAGAGTTTACTCTCTGCGTTCGATCTGGCCGGAGGCTTCCAGTTTGCGCTGCATGTCCTTGGCAAAGATGGGTAGTGATAAAACTTCCAGCTACGCCAATCCATGTGGTGAGAAAAACCAATGCATGACCTGCTTGTGGTTGGTGGCCAGAACCAAGCCAGAAGGCTTTCACGATCTCTTTTTCTGGCCTGTATCTTTCCATATTTGGAATTCACCATCAACCACTACATCTCCTAGAACTCGTCGATTCCAGCATGCATCCAGCAGCGCTACATGGGCAAGAGCATGAGGGGTGACTACCTGCCGGAAACCTTTGCCATGAAGACTTATCGCCTCCCGTTGTGCGCGGCTGTTGGAACAAGGTATGGCCTACCTGCCAGCGCGTGCCAGGCTCATCAAGATGCACACAAATCAATTTTTAGCAATTTTTGCAAACATTTAAAAAATGGTGAACGATTTGATTCGTCCCCATCTTTGAGATTAATGAAGACTCAACACAGCAACCAGGCGAGTTTTGGGTTGGTGTAGCTGCTCTGTTTATTTTCTCTTCCACAGTTACATATGCAAGACGAGGGACAACTAAGGGAGAATGGCGAAGGTCTGTCGTACTACTGCATGGCCTGTGCCGTAAACCAAAGTTCCTACCGCCAAATGGTGTTCAGGAAAGAACAGCTTGTGCCTCACTACCGCTACTACCACGGCGTGGAACTGAGTGAAGAGGACAAACTAGACGCCTATGGCCTGCAACTTGTGAACGACGATAAGGTTCTGGTTAGCGTCAGGACGTGGAACCGGCTGGCCATCGACGACCAAGTGTCTGGTTTCGCTCCCGTGGTTCAGCTGTTAAAGCGTCACCCCGGAACGGCACTACGGCTTGAAGACGACCCCCCTACACCTTTGGAAGAGACCAACAAACTACAGCAGCTAGTTTTCGGTCTTGTCGAGCGTGTTGGTTGCCTTGAGCGGCTGCTTCCACAAGCAATGCAAGGAATTCAGCCATCCTCGTCTTCCTCAACTACAAGTATGCACCGCCACACGCTTTTATTAGCTATTTAAAAAGTTAAATAATTGTTGAGTATTATGCATGTTTGTGTTCAGGTGAAGGAAGCGTTGGCTCGTACGTCGTTCAGAATTCTGTTGAATGGCAATCGACTTTGCCCTATCAAGAAGTACCATGTCCTGCTGTCGCTCCTACTGCAGTAACAGGAGTGAGCACGCCAGTGAATGATGGTACCGTTGCCTGCTTTATTTATTTATTCATTTATTTTTTCAAAAACACTTTGAAACCAAGAGCAAGGGCTGCCTTCCCTGTTCTTCCCTGTTCGTCAAAACAAAAGTTGAGCACAGTGATTCATAATAGCTTTGACTTGTGGTGCAGGTCGTCCTCTAAGCGTTTTAGAGCTTTGGGACCTCTTGGATATGGATAATCCTGAGCCCGGTCTTGAAGGTCGTGATGTCGACGAACTTGGCCGTCTGATTGAAAGAGCTAACGACGGGAACGAGAACGAGAACGAGAACATGATGGAAAGCGAGGACGAGAGCAAGACACAGCACAGGGGAGGTGACGGCAGAGGCATGCCAACAGTCGCCATACTCCGTGACCTTCCTTATGGCAAGGTGCAGGCACTCGACAACGACAACAAGAATCCCGAGTTCACTGCCGGCACGCGCTTGCACGTCGACGTGCAACTTCCAAGCGGCTATGACGCCTCCGGGCTGGAGCTCCGCCGATTCTCTTTCACACGAGCCCGCAGGGACACGCTCGCCAAGGGCGACGACGTTAGTGAGCCGCATGCTTTCGTCCTGAGCCGCGGCGACGCCCAGGAGAACCGCCCGTGCCAAGTGGCATTGTTCCTGGTGGACGCCTTGAGGAAGAGGATTCTGTGGGATGGAGATACCGCGTCACCTCATCACCCGGGGACCGTGCGGCTGCGTACAGCAACGAAAGCGACTCGCCCAATGGCGACGACGACGATGACGACGGATCCTACAATAGCGACTCGGATGATGAGGGCGATGCCGCCAAGAAGTCTGTCATCGAGTGAGCGAATCACCACCTTTCTGACCGAGAAGGGAGTTCCCCACCCCCACTTTGCATAAAGGGGACGATTCTGTAATCGGGCACCGTCATGTCCTCCTCCCCCCCTCTAAGTTATCTGCGAATACTCTTCGCCGCGTGTTGCAGGTGTAAAAAACCGAGATTCATCAGCGCACCGAGCTGGGAGCGGTGTGGTTGGCTGAGTTTAATTAACGAGAAGGGTCGCTTGGTTAGGTGGTCTTAGCTCTCAAGCCGCAAGAAAGAGTCATGGAAGAGGAGCGTGTGGATGAGGAGCGCAGGCACGGCTATCGAATGACGTGGGTGCTGGCTATCGGGGTCGATAAATACCTCAAGAAGTGCGGCCTCCCCAACCTTCGTTGTGCAGAACAAGACGCTACCGCGGTGAGCGACTTCTTCCGCGAGCGCGGCGCCCAGGTGAGGACCCTGCTCGGCCCAGAAGCCACGCCAGCCAAGGTTGAGGAAGCACTCCAAGACTGGCACAGGCTGGTCGGAAGCAAGGACCTCGTTATCGTCTACTTTGCCGGTCACGGCCAACGCTTCATTGTTGATCCGACCGATCCGACCGGTCCGCGAACCGAAGGAGTCCTCTGTCTGCGCGGCTACAATGGAGGGAGCAAGGGCTCGTTGCGCGCGACGATGCTGTGGGAACACATGCGGCCACTACGAGCCGTCCATAAGCTGATGATCTTCGACTGCTGCTACCCTGGCAAAGGCCTCATGCAGGGCATCGAAACGGGCCGCAACCACTGGACACATCTCGTGCGCAAGGGCGCCGCCCAGGTGTTGGCCGCAGCGGCCTCTGATGAGCGGTCGTTCGAGCGACTGGAGAATGACCGGAAGTGCGGCATCTTCACTCGGCATCTCCTTGACGGCCTGCGCGGTGCCGCCTTCGACCAGCTCGGGTGCGATTGGATCAGGATCGATCAGCTCTGCGAATGGTTGCGGCCGCGCGTGCTGGCGGACACGGAAGGCCGGCAGACCGTGTGCTCTGGCCACCCCAACGACAGGCTGCTCGACGAGGGCCGGGTCATCTTCGTGCGCCCTGGCGCCACCCTGCCCACTGCGACTGAGGCCGATGGGGACGCCGATCGACCACACCACGAACTGCGTTCCAAGTCAATCACTAACGACACCGTCCTCAAATTCATGCGTGCGGCCCTCAACGGGGTCAGCAGCAGCATGACCCTTCCAGCGGCGGAGGCAGAAGGGGACGCCGATAGACCGCGGGAACCCGTCGTGTCAATGACCGAGAAGGAGGCCTTGAACATCACGGGCGTGATCCTCGATCGCATCGGTGCCATCGTGCGGCAATACGAACCGCCCCTGTGCCGATGCTCCAACCCAGATGGCAGGGACAACGGGTGCGGCTCGGGCGTGGGATACAGCGCAGGCTGCTGGTGCAAGAAGGGTCCCGGTCACGGGGGGGACCACCGCTGCGGCAACGGCCATACCTGGCCCAACAGGCCGCGACCACCTCCGGGCTCGACGCAGCAAAAAGCGAGCAGCCCTGGCACCACGCCCGCGGCCGCGTCCCAACAGCCACAGCATCCTCAGCCGGGAGCAGAGAATGATGTCGTCGGCCTTCTCCTCTCTTCTCCAGCTGGTCGCACTCTTCTCGGTGAGAACGCCCAGCTGCTCTCGTTTCTTGGTGATGCGTTCCTTCCAGCACTCCGCGCAGCCAGCACGCCGGCGCCGCCCGTTGTGGTTGGTGAGGACGAACCGCAAACATCAGCAGCCGACTACGAATGCACCGCGCACTATGCGCACGGCGAAGCTCTGAAGCCGAGCGTCGACGCCACGTGCCGCACGCTTGACTTTGCGAGGAAGGGCGTGACCGATCACATCGCGACCAAGCTCACCGAGAGGCACCGGGGCTACTTCTGGACGGTGATCAAGGGAGAGGGGGGAGCGTTGGAGGCGACGGGCAGGTGGTGCATGGCCAAGTTCGAGCTCTCAAAGACCGGCACCCACATCATCATCTATGCGCATCAGATCCACAGAAACTGCGACAAGCTGACAGCGAATGCTTGAGTGTGTGTTGGTGGCCAGACCAGCCACGGATACATAAACAAGTTTCCACTACACCATGCGAAGCCGCGTTGTTTCTCAGAAGCTTGAGGTCAAGCCTGCTTGTCCTTCTCCGCTCCCGCGCCAGCAGCGTCGGTATGCGTTGCAGCTGTGCTGGCCTTGGCCTGTTGTGCGGCGTTCCAGGCGGTGCACCAGCCAAAGAAGCGACACACGGCCTCGTCCGTGTCGAGCGCCCGGCCGTAGAACTCGTCGCCCGATTCCAGCGCGCGTCCGGCGTCGCACCAGGCCAACAGCGCGTCGACCCGCGCCTGCTCGAGGCCCGTCATCTCGGCGATGGCGGCCGCGTCGTGGCCTTGCTCGCGCAACGACGGCACCAGGTAGGCCATGCCCTTGGTCCATCGGCCGCGCACGGGCGCCGCTTGGAAGCGATAAGGCTTCATGGCAAAGGCCTCTGGCTGGCGGTCGGCCTTCATGCGGCGCATGCTCAAGCCCACGCGCGCGCTGCGGATCAGCGTCCGCCGCTCGAGCGGGGCCATCGTGGGCGGTTGAACGTCATCAAGCAAGTGGAGGTAGAGCGGGGCGCGGCGCATGACCTCGGCCCCGCTGTTGCCCACTTCAAAGTCGAACGACGGCAGGGCGACGAGGTCCTTGGTCTCCTGCACGCCCGCGTGGGCCAGCAGGCGGTTCACTGCCGAGCGCGCGCGAGAGAGAAAGAGGACATGAGGTCTTCCGTTTTACTCATGTCCGAGCAGAGCGCGACGCACCAGTGACGCAGGGGCCCTCAAACAGCTTCCCGTCGCGCACGCGCTCGATGGCGCGGATGAGGATGCCGCCGTACACGTTCGGCTGCTCAGCGGCCAGAGCACGCGCATGAGTTCAACTGGCGAGGAAGAAGAGGTGGTGATCGAACCGCGAGACAGGCCACGTACGTCGTTGGCGCCATTGCCAAAGGTGAGGTCGAGGCCCTTGAAGTTGCCCGTGCGGAAGCGGCGCCGGTCCGACACGTCGCGGTGGAAATACCACTTGCCCGAGTCGCGCTGCATCTCGTCCCGGTGCGTGAAGACGTCCTCGAGCGGGCCGCCCCAGTAGTAGAACTCGATCTCGGCCAGCCTGTACGCCGTCGCCTCGCCCTCCTCGTCCAAGTCCTCTGCCTCCAACGAGGTGGCACTGTCCTCTTCTTCCTCTTCGTCCTCTTCCTCGGCTTCTTTGTCGGCACTGTCAACATCCTTAACGGGCGACTTCTCCTTCTTGTCTTCAAGGTCCATCGCAGTTTCGTCGTCGTCGGCCTCCTCCTTTGTGGTCGTTTTGCCGTCGCCCGCCGTGGCTTCGCTTTCGCTTTCGTTCTTTGCGACGCGGTCGTCGTCGCGCTTCTTCTGTTTTGTGGTCGTTTTCGTTGTGGTGGCGGACGTTTTCGTGGCGTGCGGCTTGCGGTTCATGACAAAGAGGACGGCCTCGTTCATGAGGCGATCCGCCATCCGCTCAAAGTGCTGCTCCAACGCCTCGAGGGCCGTGTACTGCGTGTGCGGAAAGACCAAGAGCGACTTGACGGCGTCCCGGCTCGACGGCCACGTCGCTCGCGCCCGCGTCGACGACTCACCTGATCCCACGGCCACGCATCATTGTTGGCATTTCTGGCGATCAACAGCCGCAGCCGCAGCGGGAAGGCCGACGACGCACCAAAGACGAGCCAGCGCTGATAGCCTTGCAGCAGCGGCCCGATGCTCGCGGGCGAGGCGAGCCAGTACCAGTCGCGGCAGAAGCGCGCGCAGAGCTCGAAGCGGCTTCGGCGCGTGTGCCACGTCGCGTCGGCCACGACCTTGTCCACCGGCGTCGAGCCTCCGTCGAGCTCCTTGACCGCTCCGTCATCGTCGTCGTCATCATCATCGTCAGCACCCGACGCCGCGCGGGCCATGCGCTTGAGCTCGATGCGCGTGTACAAGATGCCCGTCGTTGGGTCCCTGTCCCCGAGCGAGCCCACCAGATTCTTGTCGACCGCGTCGTCCATCTCACCGTCGTCCTCGGCTTCCTCACTGGCATCCTCGTCGTCGCCGTTGTCGGCGGCCTTGGCAATCTTCTTCCGGGCGGCCTTGCGTTCGCGACGGCGGACCTCTGACTTCTTGAGGAGAAGGCCGGTCTTGGGGTCGCGCTCCTCCGAGTACTCTTCCTCGTCGCTCCTCGCCTCTTCGTCTTCGTCATCGTCATCATCGTCGTCCTCTTCATCACGGCCCTTTCGTGCTTCGCGTTCGCGGCGGCGGACCTCTGACTTTTTGAGGAGCAGCCCAGTGTCGGGATCACGCTCCTCCGAGTACTCCTCTTCATCGCTCCTCGCCTCGTCATCATCATCTTCATCATCATCATCGCTGCTGCTGTGCGTTTTCCTTCTCGCGGCAAGCTTGCGTCGGCGGCGCACCTCAGACTTCTTGAGGAGAAGACCAGTCTTGGGGTCGCGCTCCTCCGAGTACTCCTCCTCGTCGCTCCTGGCCTCATCATCGTCATCATCATCATCGTCATCATCATCGCCGCCTTCCTTGTATTCATCGTCCTCGACGCCTTCGTCCTCGTCCTCGTCATCATCGGCCTTGGCCCGGTCGAGATGAACGCGCTCGCGGGCGAGGAGCCACAGGAGGCCGTTGGAGCCGCTGATCTTCTTGGTTCCACGCTCGCGGAGGGCGGCCACGAAGCGCTGGGCGTCCTGCACAAACGCCTGATTGAGGCCCGGCACGGCCACGGCGAACCCGCGCCCGCTGTACTTGAACAGCCGCCGCGAGTAGCTCGGCGCCACTGCCGCCCCACACACCACGTCATCAAGCACCAATCCCACAGCGCCACGTCAGCACGAAAGGAGCTGGCTGACGTCACGCTGACGTGGGACAGCGGAGAGGCGCGCACCACGCAAGGGATCAACGATGTTGAAGCCCTTCTGGAGGGCGTTGACCGCGCGCGGATGCGACCAGACGCGCTGGCCGTTAAAGGCGACGCAGCAGCAGTCGAGGTCGAACCCGGCCAGGAGCTCGGCGATGGAGCCCACCGAGTAGAGGATGACCTGGATGGGCGGGCACGGCTGCACGGCGTCGCGCACCTGCTCGGCGGGCGCGTAGGGCCGCTCGCACATCTCGCATCGCCGGCGGCGCGTCGGGTTGAGGTAGGTGCAGTGGCTGCAGCTCCACTCCTCGCTGGCCGCGGGCGCGGTCGGCACGAGGGTCACCGTGTGCGACTTGCAGCGCCACACGTAGTTGAGGCCCCGCGCACGCAGCCGGTCCGTGACGGCGGTCAGCAGCTGCCGCATGAGCTCCGACGCCCGCGCCTGATCCACGCCGTGGACGAAGACATCGACGTCGGCCTTGGTGCCAGCGGTTTCCCAGGCCAGGGATGGATGAAGGAGGCAGTTGAGGACGGCGCCGCCGGCCACGCAGACGTGTGGCCCGAGAAGGCCGTCCAGCAGGCCTTGGGTGAGCTCGGCCCAGCGCGAGGCGAACTGCGCTTCCGGCACGACCGCGGGGAACTCGGCGGGCGGGCCATCGGGCTCGGCCTTGTTGTCGCCGTCGGCGGAGGAGGTCGACGACGACGCCTCGAGAGGGCCGCGCTTGATGAGCCGGTTGTTGATGATGAGGCCCCAGCCGCGTCCGCGGCCGATGAGCCAGGTCACGCGATGGCCCTGGTTGGCCATCTCAGCATAGACCGTCTCCTTCTTCTTGTTCTGCTCGATGTACGTCACGCCGTCGATTTGCACAAAGCGGCAGCCGGCGTTGTCCGTCGTCGACAGCTCGTGCTCGGCCCCGTCCACGACCACCGTTTTCTGGAGTGATCATTCATAAGTCATCATCATCCTCATCGTCAGCTTCCACTGGTCTCGCAGGACCCGCGAGGGCCAAGAAAACACGTGCCTGGTCGGGCGTGTGGATGGCGTTGTGGATCAGCTCGAGGTTCGGGTGGAGGCCGAGCGGCTCGCCCTGCTGCCCTCCCGAGGCGGCGCTGCTGGCGTCGAGCTGCATGGCGTCGGGCCCGCCCTTGGACTCCTCCGAGGCCGCCATAAAGTCTGCGCCCAGAAGGCACAGTTGATGTGAGCCCCGATACAGGTACACTGCCTTGTGTGGTGACAATAGGACGCAAGCCGCACCGGTGGCTTGGCGGTAGCAGAGGCCTTTGATCAGGCGCTCCATCTCCTTGATGTTGTTGAGGCGCAAGTGGTGGCCTCCCGACACGTCGGCCAACGTTCTGTAAAACTCGTCGGCTCCCTTGTTCTGGGCGCACTGCACGCCATAGACGTAGATGCCCTTTTCCTGGTGGTGTGGCGCGGCAGCGATGAGCAAGAAGGGCGGCGCCATTTCATGAAGAGTGGAGATGAAGACGGAAGGAAAAAGGCACCTTGAGGGTTGCGAGTTCCTCGCGCCATTTGTACTCGACATTCTCGTGAGGCACCTCGTCGCCGATGACCACCAGCGCCTTCATCGTCTCGGGCTGCTTCTTGGGTTCCTCCTCGCCGGCGTTGGTGGCAGAAGTCGTCGAGGCAAAGGTCCAGCTGAGCGACTGCGCGTCGTGCAGGACCAGTTCGTAGCACTCGGGCTCGTCGCCGCCACTGGTGGACTTGACCGCGCCGACGAATTGACACAACTGGTCGGCGTCGTTGGAAAAGTCGATGCGCTTGAGCACGTAGCTGCCGCGGTTGTTGTCGCAGTAGTCGCCGTGGGCGATGACCGCGATGCGCAGGAAGGGCATGTCGAGCAACAGGCTCTGCACGAGGTACTTGAGGTTCTTGCGCACCTCGGCCAGGTACGGGTACATGGAGCCCGTCGTGTCAAAGCTGAAGCAGATCTCGACCGCGGCCGGCCCGCTGTTAGGCAGCACGGCCCCGGCGTAGTGGTAGATGCCCTCGGCCTGGCTGTGGTGCTCCAGGCGGAAGCCCTTGGCTCCGGCGGCGGCGGCGGCCTTGGCGGCGGACCTGGCCGGCCACTCGAAGCGCGGGTGCGCGCGGAGGTAGGCCTCGCGCTCGCCCAGCGTGCGCTGGCCCGTGGGATCGCCCACGACGAGCAAATTGCGCTCATCTTCGGCCAGTGGCCGGCGCATGAACCACGCCTCTCTGCCCTCGGGTCCGTAAAGCGGGAAGAGGACGTGGTCTGCGTGGCCGATGAGCTGGTCCCCGGTCGGCAGTTCATAGCGCTCGTGCCACTTGCCGGCGGCGGCGGCGGCAGAGTAGTCGACTTGCATGTTCCAGTGGAGGAGCATCATGTCCAGCTCGCGGAAGCAGCGCCACCAGTTGTGGTGCGCCACCCAGGCCGTGTGGTCAAGACTCTGCAGGCGGCGCCACAGGGCAAACAGCGGTTGCGCCCAGAGCGCGCCCACGACCGGCGCCATGGGGCCGGTCCCCTGGACGTCGACGAAGCGCTGCACAAAGTCGTCCAGGCCCGGACCAGAAGGCGCCGCATTGAGCTCGCGCACGAGTCGCTGAGAGGCCCGGGCCTGAAGCTGGTCCTGGGCCTCCTCTCCGTCACCAGCAACTTTCACGTTCTGTACGTCGGCGGCCTCGTGGAGCAGCACGATCTTGACCTTGCCGTCGCGGGCTGACGAGGGAAGCTGCCACTCGAGGAAGGCGCGGAAGTCAAAGGGTGTTTGGCCCGGTTTCTGCGTCTCCTCCCGCTGGGCGTCGTAGTCAAACGACGTAGCGGGATTCAGCTTGAGCGTGCACGAGAAATGGCTCGTGAGCCCGGGCGCTGCTGCACGAAGTGGGGACGAGTCGAGGATGGCCTCAGCCGTCGTGTTGAACGCAAACGCGCAAAAGGGCACCGCAGGCCGGGAACCTGCGGCATCAGTGGAGTCTTGGCTTCTCCTGGCCCTCTTGCTCTTGGCCGATTTCTCGTCGTCCTCTGATAATAAAAAGAAAAAAATGTAAGCCCGCCATTGGACGCGAGCAACAACTAGTGAACGAGGGCAGGCCTGGCACCTTCTTCGCGTTTCTCGAGGACCCCACCAAAGGCCAACAAGGTGCCCCAGCCGGAATCGCCAAACCACCGCTGATAAGGGTAAACAAAGTCGATTCGTGCTCTTGAGAAGGTATCTTCCGTCCTCTGCGCACTGTGCTGTGCTGCCGTGTCCGTCAGTCGTTGCAGCTCCTCAAACCAGGGCTGGCTGCTCTCCTTCTCGTTCGTCGCGGACGATTCCAAGTAGGCCGACGCCAGGGGAGGTAACAAGGGGTGGGCCATGACCGCGGTAAGGCCTGTGCTGTTGTTGTTCGTTTTTAATAAACAAATGTTAAAAACAGCTGCCACAAAAGACCGTAAAAATGTTCGAGGAAACAAGAAATTCACAAAATTCCAGATGTTTTATTTTCGTTTTTGTTTCCGGAGCCAGTTACTGCTGGTGGAGAAGAGCGCCAGCCTGGCGCTGGAGGAGAAGGATCTGTTCTCGCTGGGCTGGTGGCAGCTTCTCGATCTGCTGCGGCGTGAGGAGGAGGATCTGCTGGAGGAGCAGCTTCTGCTGGTCCATAGAAATCGGCCCGGCAGCCGCCCCAGGGATGCCCATCGGCATCATCCCGCCCATGGCGGCCATCGGCGCGGCGGCTGGCGGGACGCCCATCGGCGCAGCGCCCATCGGGACGCCCATTGGCGTCGCGGCCGCCGTTGGCACGCCCATCGGTGGCTGCACCGGGCCGCCCATAGCGCCGTAGGGTGGCATGTGAGTCGGCACGGCGCCATATGCAGCGGCGGCCGCCGGTGGCGCGGCCATCATGCCCGCAGGTGGCACGCCGCCAGACATGGGCGGCGCCATTGGCGTCGGCACCGCCGCCGGCGCGGCCACGGGCGGTGGCGCGGCCGGCTGGTGGCTCTCGAGGAGCTGCTTGACGACCTGCGGGTTGACCATGCCCAGGATGAGCTGCGCCTGGAGCAGGGCGTAGGCAAACTGCGGGTTCGTCTCGAGGACCTGCCGGGCCTGGTCGGGGCTCTGGTCGATGAGGCCCTTCATCTGCGCGATCATGTCGTAGAGCTGGTGGGTCGACATGCCCTCGAGCACGGCGTTGACCTGTGCCCGCGAAGCGTCGGCAGCCGACGCTGCTGCCGGCGGGACGCCGCCCGGCCCGGGCGGACCGGCCATGAAGCCGCCCGGGCCGCTGGCAGCAGGCGGACCACGCGGCATGCCGGCGCCACCCGGTCCGGACATGGGCGGCCCGCCGGCGCCACCCGGTCCGGGCGGACCACGTGGTGGACGACCTCCGCCGGGGCCGCCCCCGGGCATGGGCGGGCCGCGCGGGCCATCAGGGCCGCCCGGGCCGCGGCCTCGGCTCTCTTTCTCGGCAAAGTCGACGCGGAGCGGACGACCGTTGATCTCGTAGCCGTTGAGGTTGCGCATGGCGCTCATGGCCGTCTCGGGGTCGCGGTACTCGCAGAACCCAAAGCCCTTGGGCTTGCCCGTCTCGCGGTCGAACACCAATCGGAAGCAGATGACGGGGCCCACGCTGGCAAAGATCTCAGTGAGCTGCTCTTCCGTCGCATCGTACGGAATGTTGCCCACTGCACACGACGAAATAAAATGAGCCATCAATTACTGATGATTTTGCATACAGATAAAGGTCAAGAAAGGTGATAACAAAAGAGTGCGAAATGGAGCTCCCCACTTGCGATGGAGTGTTCGAATTTGCTCTATTTGTAAAGCATTTTCAAATCAAAAACGCCAGGTACCGAAAACGCAACGCTGTGAGCTTCCTCCACCCCCGCCTCTGTTCATCTTCGAAAAGGCTTCTGTGTGTAACTCGAGTGACCTACCGGTGCGGCTCTAGATGTAATTCTATCTTCTGTGTTTCTGCTGTGCTGAGTTCTCTTTTTTCTGGACATTTCTTGGAGGTTTCAAACAAGTGGATTTCTCGTGCATTTTCAGTTCACTATCAAAAAAAAGGAGTAACGCAGAAAAAATTAGTGCAATACACAAACAATGGAGACACACGAAGCAGGCCAAGAGACGAGCAGCGCACTCACACTCGAAGACAGGTACAAGGCCAGCATGGTCCTTGCCGGAGTTGGTGACGCCATGGGCTACCGCAACGGTGCCTGGGAGTTCACCTTCGACGGTTCGTCTGCGCCCTCCGCCAGGACCTCGTATCCACCCTTTTCTGACGCCTGTGGCGTCGGTCACCTACTTGCAGGCGTAGCCATCCACCGCGAGCTTGCGGCGCTGGGCGGTCTGGCCAAGCTCAAGATCACCAAGAGTTGGCATGTCTCGGACGACCAGGTCATGCATCTGGCCACCGCCGAGGTGCAGCTTGCAAGGCGTGTTGTTGACCATCTATCTTCTCACATTCATCACGGCCTCGTGACGTGCTGCCCAGGCGCTCGTCGAGCATGGCACGCGGCCGCTCGAGGAGCTCTACCCGATCCTGGCCCAGCACTACGTACGATCCTTCGACGACATGGGCGGCCGTGCACCGGGTCCCATGACCGGGCAGTCTGTGCGCCATCTGGGCTCGCACCCTTGGAACAGTATGGTCCTTTTTATTTTCATTTCCATATTTAAAAATGATTAATTCTGTTTATATGGAAATGCAGCAATCCCGTACTGCCGGCTGGGTGGCGGCTGTGGCGGATCGATGCGTGCCATGTGCATCGGCCTCCGCTTCCCGGGCGAATCCAACGTGCGTCAGACACCTCGATGGCGTCTTTCTACACAATTTTTTGATGCTTACCTCGTTCTCCCATGAATGACAGAGGGAGAAGCTCATCGCGGCCGCAATCGAGAGCGGCCGAATGACCCACAACCACCCGACGGGCTTCTTTGGCGTACGCTCTCGATGAGTTGCTCATTCTTTCGTGCGTCGTAATCCACTGACCCACGCTCGGCAGGCGCTGGTTGCGGCCCTGTTCACGGCGTACGCCATCGAGGGTGTGCCGCCGCTCGACTGGGCGCGTCGGCTGCTGGCCGACGTCCTGCCGCGGGCCTACGCCTACCTGGAGCGCGATGGCCGCGACTGGGCCGACTACCAGGCCGACCTCCGCTACTTTGAGAACCACTGGCGCGCGTACGTCCAGCTGCGCCGGATCGAGCAGGGAGCCGACGGCGGCAGCGACGGGCCCGTGTTCCCGGAGCCGTGGGGCCCGGCCGAGCGCGACGAATACTACTCGTCGATCGCGTGGGCCGGCTGGGGCGGCGCCTCGGGCCACGACTCGGTCATCATCGCCTATGACGCCCTCCTCGGGGCCCGGGACGACTGGGCCGAGCTGGTCTACCGCGGCATCCTGCACGGCGGGGACAATGACTCGACGGGCGTCATCTGCGGCGCCTGGTTCGGCGCCCTGTACGGCCTGCGCGGCGTGATGCCTTCCCACTACGCCGGGCTCGAATACCGCGAGCGGGCTGAGGCCGCCGCCGTGCGCTTGCTCGCGCTGGCCTCCACATCTAAGGCTCCCCAACATCATCGAGGTAATGGTGAAGACGAAGGGAAATGAGTGCTTTGGGCTCCTGTTTGTGCCCCAGTTTGCTTCTCCGCGATCTTTATTTTTTGATTTTTTATTATTGGAAAAGAAACATACAAAAGGAAAGAAAAAGAAGGCATAGCACCAAATTAATTCGACGTTGCAAGACGCACGGGCGACACTGTGCGGGAAGGGCTTGGTGTGGTCGTGCTTGTTGGGCTGGACGTGGCCGTCTTGGTCGGACTTCGCGAGGCCGTGCTGGACGGGCTCGGCGTCTTGGTCGGACTTGGCGACGCCGTGCTGGTGGGCGAGGCCGTGCTGGACGGGCTCGGCGTCTTGGTCCCGCTCGGCGACGCCGTGCTGCTGGGCGCGGCCGTGTTGGACGGGCTTGGCGTGGCCGTATTCGTGGCGCTGGGCGTGGGTGTCTTGGAATTACTCGGCGTGATCGTGCTCGTCGGGCTGGACGTCGGTGTCGGCGTAGGCGAGACCGTGGACGAGCGCGACGGCGAGGGCGTGAGCGAGTTCGACGGGCTGGGCGTCGGCGAGGGCGTGACCGAGCGCGTCGGCGTCGGCGTCGCCGTAGAGCTTCGAGTCGGCGACCGCGTGGGCGTGGACGTGACGGAAGGCGATGGCGAGCGCGAGGGTGTGCGCGAGGGCGTCGGGGTTGTCGTCGGCGAGGCCGTGATCGATGGCGTCGACGAGCGCGAGCTTGTTGGCGTGACAGTGACGCTTGGCGACGGCGACGTGTCAAAGTTGAGGAGGTTCCAGGCCAAAGCGCGAAAGTTTGGTGCCCCGAGCTGCAATAAAAGTATTAAGAATTTCAAAGTATAATTTCAATAATATTGTAAAAATAAAAATATAAATGAAGTGACGTACGCCGGTGGCCGGGTCCCAGCCGCGTGCGGCGGACCAGCCGTGCTGGCACACGTAGCCCATATTGGCCTTGTTGGAGCCCGTCGTGATGTCCATGAACGACCACGGGCGCGAGGCGGCGATCTGGTACAGCAGCGGGTTGAGGAAACCCAGCTGCGGCTTGCCCCTGGATTTCGCAGTCGGGCGTTGTTGTGATGCTGGCCGGGTGAGCTGCGGTCATGCACACGACCAACAACAGCAAAGGAAAGGCGCGTACACAGAGACGCGCATTTGGTTGATGAGCGTGATCATCCCGGCAAAGACCGGCGTGCCCGCGCTCGTGCCATCAAAGATTGACCACTGCAAACAAAAAAAGAAAGAATTTCCAACAAAATTAATCAAAAGAAATGAATAAAAAAAGTATTAAAAACAAAGTGGACGTACCGAGGGCGTGTCGGTTCCGGCCGTACCCGCCCAGGTGGCCATGTAGTTGCGGGCCAGTATGCTGACGTCGGGATAGGCTCGGCCCGCGCTGTTGTAGGTGGATGACGGGGGCAAGACGATGTCCGTGCGCGCGAGGTAGGCCGCCACGGCGCTGCTCTGCCACGACGGGCGGGTGAAGACGGCCGAAAAGCCGCCGCCAGAGGTGATCCACGAGGTGCGCTCGATCGACGCCACCACGTCCACATTCCCTGCATTCCCGGGCCACGTGTCAGTCAGCCGAAGAAGCACGAGGAGCGAAAGAAGGTCATCCAACCCGAGTCGACCGGCCACTCGGTGCCGCCCACGGCGGTCGTCCAGGCGCTCGAGGACGTGTAGCTGTTGATGAACTTGGGCCACGTCGACGTCGCCGTGGCAAAGTTCCTGCGTGACCAGAGAGAGGGATCAGCAAAGCAGCAGAGCGCAGGCCGCCGTCAGCTGTCGGCCGTACCTGAACTGCGTGGTGCCCACCGAGGCATAGTTGAGCGACGAGCACGAGCAGGCCGAGTAGAGCCACCGATAGCCTGGAGAAGGACATGATCATCAAGAAGAAGAAGAAGAAGAGTGCGCGGTCAGATGACGACGCCGCGACGCAGCGACGGCGTCATGTACCAGCGTTGTCGAATTCGATGGCGGCTTGGCAGGCGGCTGGCTGTTGTGCAATAAAGGAGGTGATTGCGGTAAGCTGACCCGAGCTGATGACGTGCACTTGGGCTGCACGCACACGCCAAACACGAGGCGTGAGATTCCGCACAACAGCTTTGCGGCAAAGCAACAAAAGCGTACTTCCTGGGAAGCTGATGGCGCCTCCCGAGTCGACCAGCAGGACCTGTCCGCCTGAGGAAGAGAAATTAATTATAAAATTATTATTAATACTAGAAGTAAATTGTGACCATCAATAAATACTAGAATTAAATAATAAATAATAATAAGGAGCCATACAGGCGGTGGTGTTGTGTGCGCATCCGCCACGAAAGCAGTAGCGCGTCGTGTCCAGCGGACAGCTCTCGCTTCCACCGGCCGCTCCCCGATCACCTGATCGCAGATGCGAAATAACAAGAGGTGAGCCCGATCACGCATGTCTGGCGTGTAGCGCAGGGATCTGGTACCCGAGGCCACAAGGACCGAGATGCCGCGCGTAGCCAGCTTGGCCAACTGCGACTCTGTCGAGGCGGTGTCGCTCCACTGTCCGCCCGTGGGGGTCACCTCGTCCGAGCCCCACGAGATCGAGTACACCTGTCCTCACCTCATCAGCTTCTTCCCAATTTTGAAATATTTGAAAATAATGTTAAAAATAAAATCAAATAGAAACCGACGAACCATGGCTGGCTGAGCAGCAGAGGCGACCTCGAGCGCCCAAGCATACGTAGAGCCGCCTGCGTTGTTGTTGAGGTGGACCCACGTTCTGGCGTATTGGGCAATGGCCGTGATGTACTGGATGTCGAGATCCGTCTCGCCCTCGGCCGAGCAGGGGTAGGACTGGCAGGGGACGTTGGAGCCCACGCCGCGGACGGTCGTCACGTTGGGCGTGTCCGTGCCAAAGTAGCTGGTAAAGGCCTGCAGCGCCAGCGGCGAGAAGAGATCGTTGAAGGACACCACGGCCTGCGTCACGCTGGCCGAGGCATTGGTGCTTGAGGACATGTTGTAGCGCGCTCGGATCTGTGGCGGGCCGACGTTGCCAGCTTGGCGGATCGTCTTTCCTGCGTCGCTGCCCGGCGGCGGAGGGCGGCGGTGGCTAAAGGTCGTGAAGCGGCGCGGCGCCGCGACATCGGCCAAGCCGACGAGCCCACGCACGTACGGGGCCACCTCGAGCGGGGCCGTTGCGCCTGCAGGCAGTGTCAGGCCCACGAACAAGACGTTAGTGCGCCGTTCCATCGAAAGGACGGAAGCCGCCCCGGAAAGGAAAGGTTGAAGACGTCGTACGTCGGACGAGGAGAGGCACAGCACGCCCTGAGCGCTCGTGCGCAAACTGGTCGATCTCGGTGTCGAATAGGCGCTCCGTGTTCTCCACGGTCGTCGTCACCTGCACGTCATCCTCCCTTTGAGTCGGCCGAAAACACGTGCGGCCTCCGCGGCCCAGAACAGCGTGCGCACCTTGAGGACGTCGCCATAGGAGTGGATGGAGATGGGGTGGTTGCCGTTGGCCTCGCTGGCGGCGTGGAGCCATCGCGTCACAGCGGCCTCGGCCTCAGGCGCTGCCACCAGTTCCCTGAGGAAACAAATATCAAAAATATAAATATAATTGTTTTAAAAATACATTGTATTTAAAAAGAATAAAAACGTGCCTGAGCTGCTGCGCCGAGAGAAAGCGGCCGAAGAGGGGAGACGAGGGGTTGGACACAGCGGCAGCCATCTGCTCGACCTGACCCTCCTTGCCCGTCCTGTCGTGGTGTTGCGATGGTGGTGAGTTTGGGGCAAAAGGGGGTGGGGCGAGGGAACTTGTATGTGGGACCTGAGCTCAACGAAGAAGGTCAGAACGGTGCCGCCCAGGACGTCTCGCTTGCGCGTGGGCACCCAGCCGATGTATTGGAGAAGTTCGTTGTCGAGGGGCGTCGCGAGCACCATACGCCCTTCCTCCCCGCAGCCGACTTGCTTGGCCGCCACGGCGTGAGGCGCGGCGGAGGTCAGGAGGCAGGCCGCGGCGGCGATGGCAACCAGAAGGACGAGCGGTAACGTTGCTCGCCGCTTCCATGCGAGCTCCATTTGTTTGCCCAACAGGGAGTGGAGTTGGCCTCCTGCTGTTTCTACGACGGCTGAGTTCGCGGGCCCCACGACTCCACTTCCAAACTGAGAAAAAAGGTGAGATACCTAATGGGGTTGCGATGCAACCGTGCTGAATTTCGAGGAGACATGGTACGGTTTAGGTTCTGGCGGGAGTTTTGTGTTGTGAGCGTGAGTTGCGCATAGAAAAAGGAGAGGAGCGCGTGGTACTTAAACTCCGAGGTGGAGTTGGAGGGCCCTTATGGCCGCAACGCGTCCCTGGGCTGCGCTGCGGCTGGGGACTGCGCTGTGCTCGGCGGCTGCGGCGGTGCTGAGCTGGAAGCCCGCGCGGGGGAGCGCTGGGCCTCGACGGTGATGCCCAAGAGGTCGCTCACGCTGGAGAACTGGCCGCTCGTGATGGGCTTGCGCATGGCCATCATGGGCTGGGGCTGCAGCAGGTCGCCAAACAGGCTCGCCAAGGCCTCGTCCGCGGTGGCAGTGGCCGTGGCCGTGGCGGCTGGTGACGACGATGAGCGGGGCGGCCTGGGAGGCGTCGTTATCTGAGCGCCATACGCAAGGCTCTGTGCGCCAGAGCGTGGCGATGGCGTGCGATTGGGCGTCGAAGCGGCCGATCGCCGTCCGATTGACGTGGGTGAGAGTGTCGTCGTTGAGCTGGCCGCCGACGGAGATGGCGAGGTCCTCGTCGTGACCGGGGTGGTCGGGATTGGAATGCTTGTTGGCGTCGTTGCCGCGGGGGCCGTCGTCGAGCTGACGAGATGGATAGGCGATTGAAGTTGGCGGTGTTTGCGCAGCAGCTGCTGCAGCTCGCGCTCTTCGCTCGCCGCCCGTTCTGCCCGCAGGTCCGCGGCCGCAGCGGCCAGCACGCGGCGGTGACCCACCAGCGCCACCCCGCACTGGTGCAGCTGTCAGACAGAAGCCCACATGTGAAGGTCGTGTGTGGTGCAGACGTGCCTGAGTCAAGGCTTCATCGTCCAAGTGCTGGACGGCGCGGAGCGAGTCGAATCCAGCCCGAATGAGCAGCATTTCATACTGCGGATAGCCCAGGGAACGCACCCATGCCATCACGTCGGCTTTGCCCTCATCTTGCAGCTGTTTAAAATCTCCACTGTCCACCACTAGCGCCATCCTTGCCAAGTCAAGATTTCTTGGAAATGCTCTTGATCTGGATGGCTCTGTTTCTCTTTCTTTTTCAGTTTGCTTGGTGCAGCACAAATGGCATCGAATGCGAGCCGGCGAGGCGTGGTGCTGGGGCTGTACAGAGACTTGGTGTGTGCCGCGCGACTGCTGGAACCGGGACAGAGCGCCGAGGTTTTGGCCACCATACGTGCAACCTTCAAGCGAAATGCAGATCTCTCGCAAGCCGAGAGTGCAGATCAGACGGCAGACGAGCTCATCAAGCAGGCGCGAGATCGTTTGGGCTACGTGCGCACGATCGTCCCACTCACCAACCGACGCAAGCTGATGCAGACCGCGTTCTCGCCGAGAAGCGCTTCGAGGACGAGATGAAGGCTCGCGCGGCGCAGATCTTGTCTTCGGCGGCAGCCGCGACCGAGGCCGACCTGCCTCGAGGCCAGAATGCCGCTTCCACGCCTGCGAGCCTCCTGTCGTCTCTGCGCGAGTGCGTCGCGCAAGTTCTGGCCGTTCCCGTGTCCTCACTCCCTTTGTGCATGTGGACACCGCGGTGGAAGGATATTATTTTTATTATTAAGTGACTACGCACGAGGCGGTCGGGTGATTACAGCAGGTCGTCTACGAGGGAGGCCACGAAGGTGTCGCCCGTGAGCAGCTTCGTGGTGCCCGCCACGTATTGTGTTCGGCCTGTGCGTGTGTGCGTGTGTGTTACGCATTGGACAATGAGCACTCGTCGTAGGACACAAGCGCACGACACTAACGCACCTTGAGAGGAGAGCCAGCGAAGGGCGGCCGCTTCCGCGTGGGTCATTCCTCCTATGATGAAGACCAGCACCACTGTGTGCGTGCCGCGTACGCAAGTGTGTGAGCCGTGCAACGTCGATGATCACCACCGGGCCCAGGCAGCGCGGCGCACCTTTGGGCTCGTCGCCGTCGCGGCCGCCCCGAGGCGGACTTCGATCGCGCGGGCTCGTGGTGCCCTTGCGGTCGCCGCGCCTTCGCGACTTGGAGGACGAGGAAGACGACGAGGGCGAGTCGACGATCTCGCCGTGCTCGTTGACGACATACTCAAACACGGGCCCGAGCACGTTGTGCAGTCGCTTGAGCTCGCCGCCCTGCCACCCGTCGTTCGCCGCTGCCTCCACCAATCGTATGCTGAGCGGCGCGTATCTGGTTTTATTTATTAATTATATTTTTTTTTAAAAAAAGATCAGTATCAAATAAATAAATTTACAAATAAATACAGCGCCAAAAGATAGCTTACCCGGAGTGCGTGTAGGCCATGTCCGCCGGCTGGCCGCTCTGGGCTTCCGGCACGACGAGTCGCATCAGCTCGCGCAGCTTCGGAAACATCGGCTTCCCTATTTTGCAAAATTAGTTCAAAATCGGTTTTTGAAAAAAAAAAAAAAAAAAGATTCATTAGCGTGCATTACCGATGAGGGGCGTGAAGAGGCCGGCCAGCTCGAGGTTGAACAGCGTGCAGGCGTGGTGCATCCCGTATTTCTGGACACCACGATCGTGACCCGCTTGCGTCAGCCCTCAAAGGGGACTCTGCAGGAGGAACGCAGGCGCTTGCGCGACGCACCTCGAGGAGCAGCGTGCGGTAACGATCGTAGGCGGGACGGGGCAGGCCACCGCCCACGACCGACGCGAGGCAGAGCAGCCGGAGGACCTTGACGATCTGCTCGCCGGCCTGCATGGCTTGCTCCGGCAGAGGGTTCCGTCCCACGTCGCCCGTGCCCATAAGGCCTGCTGGGCGCCATCAGCCAATCGCTAAACTAAAGAATAAAAGAGAAAGAACGAAAGCGAAAACGAAAGCGAACGTTGCTCGAACTGGAGGCGGGCGAGGAAGGGTGGATGGCGCGTGGCCTGCGTCACCCGCTCGACCAGGTTCGTGTCTGTCGATACAAGCCGCAAGTCCCAGTTAGCAGGCTTCCGTCCTGAACGTCTACGTGGCCCGCCACCTTAATCACCAAGTGGGCACGTACGGAGTTGAAGGGCTTCGTGCTCGGTCTGGAGCGCAGCAAACTCAGGCAGGAGGCGCTGTAGATCGGCGTCGGAGAGGAGTTGACCTTCTTTCTCATCTTGCCGCAGCGTGCCCTTGAGTTTCTGTTGTGCGGTGTCGGGAAGCGTGTGTGTGTGCCTCCGGCGTCAGACCCACAACGACCAACGTCGCTGAACTATTCAGAAAATGGGCGTACGCGATAGCTGGGGCCGATGCTGCGGGCCTTGTCCTGAAGCGTCCGGCTCAAGCCCGCGACGTGGACGTCGCGCAGCCCCTGTGCCCGTGGTACGCGGGTGGTGAGCTCGAGGGGCGGGTGAGGATTTCAGCTGCGCTCGTGCGAGACGTACGTAGAAGAGCCGCCCGGCGCCGTAGAGTGAGACCCTCACCCGCTGCTCGTCGCCCGCGCCACGGCCTCCACCTCGTCCGGGCCCGCGGCCCTGGTCCTGGCCTGGTCTCCGGTCTCGGTCTCGATCGCGCCCGCGCGGCGGCTCGGGTTCGCGACCTCGTCGCTTCTGACGCCGCTCGTCGTCTTCGCTGTGGCCATTGGCGTCAGCATCGCCACTGCCGGGCGGGGGCACCACGTCAGCGTCGACAATGGCGCTGCCATGGTCGAGCCCCAGCACCTCGGCGATGAGGCCCTCGTAGGTGAAGGGCGTCGCCAGCGGGCTCACCTGCCGTGTGGGGGGACACAAACAGGCATCAGCCACGCTCGAGGCGTCAAGAGCCACGACAAGACGTACGAGGTCGAGGTTACGGTCGAGCAGGAGGAGGGCGTCGATCTTCTTCGTCGCGGGGGCGCTGGCCTTGCCTCGACGGGCCCGGGCCTTGTCGTCGCCGCCACCGCCATCTTTATTACCGTTGTTGTCCTCCCCTTTCTTTGCGTCGTCCGCCTCGCCCTCGCGCTGGCGCCGCGATCCGGCCTCCTCCTGCGTGTGTCGCAGCACCAGGTCGGCCACCGTCTGCGCATGCACGCCTCGTCCTGCCGTATCGACAAAAATTCGGTGTAAGCGGGACGAACTGTGGTGTTGATCACGTCCGGGCGCGAGGAGGCGGCACCTTTGATGCTGGTAAAGTTGCCGTACATGTGCTGCAGCCGCATGAGCGAGCGCACGACAAAGTAGAGCGACGACGTGTCGTTCTCCTGTTGGCCAGTCATTTCAAGGCGCGTGAGCCAGCCGGTGAGTCCTGCGCCAGCCAGCGGGAGAAAGGACGAACCACGAAGATGTCGCGGAACGAGCGCTCGTCCTCGAGGGAGAGGACGTCGCCATAGGGCAACAGATGAAGCCCGTACTCGTAGACCCCGACCATGCCCTTGATCCCCTCCTCTTCGAGCACGCGATCACAGACCTGCCCCACACGCACACCACCCGGTGGATGGTCCATTGGCCTCATTGCCCCCATCGTTTAAGGTGGCGGGATGACGCGTGAGTGCACGAACCACGCTGTACTGCGGCGTGAAGATGACGGCAAACTGGGTCGTGCCCGCTGGCGCGTGGACCGGGTCGTACAGGGCTGCACATGTCCAGAAAGGCAACAACAACAACAAGGCCGTGAGTTGAGCTCTCAGAGCCAGTGATGGCTGGCTGCTTACCCGCGTTCTGAGCGCTGCCGGCGGGCGCGAGGTAGGAGAGAGCCGGGAAGACGGGCTCGGCCGACCGGGCGGACACGGCCGTGGGCCACGTGCGGGCCTGGCGCGTGTGCTGCTGAACATGGGCGGCGATGATGCGCATCCAGGCCGGCTCTGGCCGGACCAGGTAGATGATATAGGTGGCGTCGCTGCCACCGGTGAACTGGGCCAAGTCGAAGCTGTCCTCGTCAGGCGTGAGGAGCGTCATGTGGCTAACGCCATGAGCACGGAGGGCGAGCGCGATGTCCTCGCCCAGCACGAGCCGCAGCCGACCCAGCAGCTCCGGGTCAACGAGCAGCAGGGCCTGCTCTGCCGAGGCCTGCGTGCATAAAATGATAAAATAATGAATAAAATGATCGAAATAAAGAAAAAAACATAATCAAAAACGAACCCGGATGGCATCTAAAATATTGGTAAAATCCTTTGCGCACTCTTCGCGCCACTGTTCCGCGATCTTAAACGTCGGACCGGCCAAACGGTCTGCCTCCTCCATTTGTTTGCAATGTGGGTTGACGGTCGCGGCCAACAGTGTGGACTATTGCGCACAGCACCAACCCTTTCTGTGACGGCCACTCCCTCTGAGTGTCAGCAACAGGAGTGAACTTCGACGAGCGCGTGGTGCTCCAGTTGCCGCTAACGGACACTAACAAAAGAAAAATAGTCGAGAAAAAAAAGGAAATAAGATTGGTGGGAGAAGATGGAGAAGAGTGAGCGGGCAGAAGTGCGCCAGTCGCTGATCTCGCTCTCAAGCGTGGTTGAGTCTTCGAGGTCCTCCATAAGCATCGTAAGCTCAGCAGGGGCAAGCGGATTGACGCCAACGAACCAACGGGCTGATACGTCGCCCTCGTCAGATGAGAGCGCCGCGCCTGGGGCAGGCTCGAAAGAGAATACCTTCAATCGGCAGAATCTTCTCGAACTTAAGAGTCAGACTACTGCCATGCAGACCACGACGTCGATGCCTCCAGAGGCCGAGCTCGTCGTCCGACGGCTCGAGCAGGGGGTGTCACAGAGTCCTCAGGCCATCATTTTACGACGCATGAAGGAGGAGGAGGACGCTCGCAACCAGGCATCCCTGTATAGCTCCTCGTATTCGACCCCCTCGTCGAGTCAGCTCTTGTGCAGCGGTTCTCTCGACGAAGACGAGCGATACCTCCAGCTAGAGAAGGAGGCTCGGGTTCGTCTCTTCTCTTGTGTGCATACGATTCGATTGTGTAGGCGTGGCTCATCAATTCGGTCTTTTTCTTAATCGTGACCCTCAGGCCAGAGAGCTCGAGTTCATGCTCACCGAGGAGGTGCCCACCATCGTGGCTGAAATGCTCGACTTCCTCACTGTTCGTCTTCTTCACAATCTGGTCCTTATGTAGAGGAGATCAAGATGGCAAACGATTGACGCATCTCGACAGGTGTGCGTGGACGACCTGCGGGGCGACGATGAAGCCGATCAGCAGCCGCAGCAGCAAGCGGTCGCCAGCGTCGAGGAGGAGCGCGAGCGGCTGCGACGCAAAGTCGCGCTCAACCTCGACGCCCTTCTCAAGCACGGCCGCCACTCGGCCGCGGGTGCAGGCTCAGCCCCCAGCGACGACTCCTCAACCGCCGCTACCTCCAGCGACAGCGCAACGTCACCCTCGCCCGCAGGCGAGGCTGCCAAGCCCGGCCGTCACGTCGTCAACTTTGGCCGCAAGACCGACGAGTACGTCAATCGCCCGCCTGACATCGTCATGGACGCTGGTGGCTCTACTACGAGGATTGACCCAATCCCGCTCTAGGGGTGTGACGTCCGTTCGAGGCACCGCGACGCTCTCGGGCTGGCGCATTGTCAACGCCGTGCGTTTGTGTCCTGCGGCCCTGCTCGCACGCGCGAGTGAGTGTGACTCACCCCTGTGGGAGTGTGTGTGCGTGTGACTTGGCAGGACCTGCGATTCAAGCTGCGGCCGACGTGGGGCCGCAAGCTGCCGCTGGCCATCAAGACGCAAGTGTCGCACCTCACGCCGCTCCGCATCTTCCAGGTGCGCCATCACCCCGTGCCCGGGTTGACGTTTGGTCAAGAGAGGCGACCAACGGCTTCTCCTTCAGATCCAAAACGCGCACAACTACGCACGAATGGCCGTCGGGGAGCTGCGGCGGCTCCAACGCCTGGCGGCGCGCTACGATGGCCGCATCGACGGGTTCACCCTCCGCGACGCTCTACTCGTGCGCTCCCTTTTGCTTTTCATCAAATATTTTATTTTTTCTTATTTATTTTATTGGTAAATCATGCACACGTACAGAGGCTGAAGGAGGACATCCGGCGGGCGCGAGCCGAGCTCGAGACCTCGAGCGGTCTCGAATTCCCGGACCACCTGTTTGGCAACCCCGCGGTACTGCAGCGCCGTGCTGTCGAGCTCCGGAGGGCAAGCCGGCACGAGCCGCTCATTCACTCACTTGATTGCCACACGACAGACGCAAAAGTTCCTGCCGCCGCTGCCGTCGGACATGGCTGTCGAGTTTCATGTGTCCAACGCGCAGCTCATCCTCTCCGTCTTTGTGCTCCAGATCTGTACGTGCGCTCCTGTGTCGTGTCGTGTCGTGTGCGGTGCGGTGCGGTGCGATGCGGTGCGGTGTTGACACGAGAGCCCGGTCGCAGTGCCGATGTCGAACAAGCTGGCCCGCGAGCGGGAGGTCATCCTGGGCCTCGACACGCCGTCGCCGCGAAGCCGCATCCACTCCTCTGGCTCAGTGGCCAGCATGACGGCGTCAGGCTCCTCCTTCTCCTCTGCCACGCCATCGGCCGCCGCCGCCGTTGCGGCAGGCGCCACCGGCATGACGGCGGGCGGGTCAGGCATCATGCGCGGCTCGGGCAGCAGCACCACCAGCAAGCCCGTGCGGCCGCTCCCCACCGTGGGCCGCGCCTAGTACGCCCTCGCCCCGCCATCAACGATGATGTTGGTGATAGTGATGGTGATGGTGATGATGGTGATGGTTGGTGGCGACAGCGTGATACAGGGGAAGCGGGTGGAGATCATGGACGCCCTGTGGATCGCCTGCGACGTGCCGGGTCTCCAGAACGCCGTGCGGGCGCTCGAGCGCGCCGACGACCTGGCCGACGTGTTGCACGACAAGCTGCTCGCTCTCGCCCACTGAAATGCGCATTAACAAAATGTGACGCATAAACATTTATTTATTCAATTTACAGCAATAAACAAAAGCAATATAAAATAAATTTCGAGTATTTGTCCGCAAGAATAAAAGGTTTGGTCTCTTTAGCGAAGAACCAACATGGAGCGGTTGCCGGAAGAGGTGGCCCTTCTCGTGCTGACCTTCTTGACCGAGGCGGCCGACCTGGCGCGTGCGAGTCTCGTCAACCGCACGTGGCACACTCTGGCCTCTGACGACGTGTACTCCCCCCTTCAAAGGAGCCTCTCCTCGTCAACCACGACCAGAGATGTTTGAAATCAAAAGATTATAGTTTAAAAGTTAACAATAAACACACCCGGACAGACTGTGGAGGCGGCTAGCGCAGGCCAACGGCTGGCCCGTGCCGGGCACCACCAGGGACCAGGTCGCTGCGGCTGTGGGCGGTCTCGCTGCCCGGCTTGGCCGTCGATGGCCAACCGAGCTGCAACTCGGCGCCAAACCGCCGTCGCCAACAACGACGGCCTCGACCGTGTCGCCCCCTTTGGCAAAGACCAAGAAAAAAGACAAAAAGGCCGCCAAGAACGCCGCCAGCGCTGGCGGCGAGCAGCCGGCGTGCCTCGACGAAGAGGCCGTGCTGGCGGCCGTCGGGCTCGGCGGCGGCGGCGACAATGTCAGCAACGCTTCCGTGGCGTGGAGGCGGTGGTTCGTGCTTTCGCTCGTCGAGCGCGTGCTCGACGGCCGGCCCGAGCGCGAGGCCGCCGAGGATCCGCCTCCGGAGGACGCCGACGAGGCCAAGCCCAAGGTCAAGCGTGAAGCCGATGCCGACCCCGACGCTGACGCCGAAGCCGAAGCCGAGGCCGAGGCCGAGGCCGAAGCAGAGGACGAGCAGGAATGGCCGTCGTCTGCAGACAAGCGGGCGCTGCTTGCCAGGCAGGTGGTCGTTTACCGCCAGGACGCGCTGACAGACGAGACCGGGAGCGAAGACGACTACAACGACGACCACCAGAAGACCGAGGTCCGCCACCGTCGTCGTCTTCCGGCCACACAGCTGCGGCCTCGCGCGCCTCAACTCACGCACACGACACACGACACCGACACGACACACGCAGGAGGCCCTGCAGGGCGGGACGGCGTGGGGCATTCTCAACTTCTTGCTCGCGGCCGACGAGACGCCCCACACCGCCACGGGCCTCGCGGCGTTTGTGGCGATCCACACGCTTATGATCGACAGCGGCCGCGCGCTCGACCTTCTCATCGACTTGTGCGTTCGCCTCTCTCTCTCTCTCTCTTTCCCTCGTGCCCTCGCTCACCACCAATACGACGACGTTGACGTTGACGCTGATGACGACGATGGGCCGCAGCTTCGAGGGCTCGGTGCACGCGAACGCATCGCTCACATTCCAGCGCCTGTGGGTCCGCTTCCGGGGTCGCCTGGTCCAGGCTCGGTGCGTGCTTCTGCTGCTGGGCCTCTCGAGCCGCGGCCGCGCCCTCGGCCCCTTCTGACCCGTGTGTGACGAACAGGGTCCTGACCATGCTCGAGCTGTGGCTGGCCAAGTCCCCGCGCGCCTTCGTGCGCGCATGGGCCTTGGACGCGCCCGAGACGCCCGCGCCGGCCGCGCTGCGCGCCCGGCTGGCCCAGTTCCTCGAGCGCGTCCAGGCCTCGCCCGCGGGCGCCCGAAGCTTCGGGCCGCGGCTGGCCGACCTGCGCGCGCGGCTCGAGGCGCTCCAGGCCGCCGCCGAAGCCGAGCCAGACGCCGGCGAGATGCACAAGATCCAGGTCCAGGACCCCGTCGATGAGGCGCAGGTTCGTGTCCTTGTCGTCCCTCACGTCGTCGTCGTCGTCGTCTTTGTCATTTTCGTTGTCGTTCGCGAGCTGATGATCGACGAGCAGGTGAGCGACGAGGCGCTCGAGAAGCAGTACGAGGAGTTCGATCTGACCAGCATCAAGAGCGACGCGCTGGCGCGGCAGCTTACGCTCATGGAGCACGAGCTGCTCCAGCGCCTCACGCCCGAAGAGTTCCTCGAGCAGCGCTGGGGCCGCCACGCGCAACACTGCCCCAGCGTGCGCCGCTTCGTGCAGCACTTTAATCGCGTACACGGCCATCTGCCTCTGCTCGCAAGCTCACAGCCACATGCGGCGGCCTCGGCTGCTGACGGGGGAGAGGGGGCTGGGCAGGTCGCCGGGGTGGTGACGACGTCTGTCTTGATTGGGCGCACGGAGAAGGCACGCGCCAAGGCGGTCAAGAAGTGGGTGAGCGTGACCGAGAAGTGCTTCGCGATGAACAACTTTGGCTCGTCCCTGGCCATCGTCTCTGGCCTGAGCTCCTCGGCCACCTTCCGCCTCCACAAAACCTGGGGGGTTCGCATCTCCTTCAATCATTATTATTTTATAAGAGATTTGCATATATTTATGTTTTTTATTCGTTTTCTGCAAGTGCAGAAAGTGCCCAGGTCGGTCCAGAAGCGGATGGAGGCGTTGGCGACCGAGCTGTCACGGCACCACTCCTTCAAGCGGTTGCGCGAGAACCTCCGGCGGATGACGCCGCCGTGCGTGCCTTACCTGGGCATGTATCTCGTCGACTTGGCCTTCATCGCCGATGGCAATCCGCACACGCTCTCCGTCAAGTGGCCCGACCACCCGGTCGTGCACAATTGGCTCTACCTCTTGAGGACCGCCAACGCCATCAACCATGTACACACCAATGATCATCGCTTGTCTTCTTCTTCTTCTTCCCGGTCTGCGCATCATGGTCTGACACCTGCGTCCGCGGCACAGCTGTTGTCGTTCCAGGGCCACACGTACGGCTTCGCCAAAGACGAGTCGCTCTGGCGCCGGCTGACCGCCCTCGCCTACGCCACCACGGACCGGCAGTACCGCTTGTCGCTCGTGCGCGAACCACGCGAGCCGGGCCGCTCGGCCCCCACCGTCCCCCTCTTCGAGTATTTCTAGAAACATTTATTTTTGAAATATTGTTCAATAAATAAAAATAAAAAAATAGATTTGTAAAACATGTTTTTATTGAGGAAGAAGAGGAAGAAGCCGAAGATCAGCAAAGGAAGTTGAGGAAGGTTTTTGGAGTGAAGAGAGAGAGAGAGGCGAAGAAGGGAGCCTTCTTGTGCCTCGAGACAGAGATCTCTTTCTCCCACACTTCAAGGCGCGGCGGTGTCCATGACGCGCTTGATGCCGATCATGACCTTGCTGCCGAGCTCCTCCCAGTGGGACGTGGCGAGGACCTTGTGGACGCGCGACACGTTGGGCTTGTTCTCGGTCTCGAGCGCGACGACAAACTCGTGGAGGAGGCCCTCGAGCTCGTCCGAGAAGTACCCGCCCTGGAGCCGCTCGTAGAGCTCGCCCATCCGGGCCTTGGCGTCGTTCATCGCGCGCGCCTTGCGCGGGTCGGCCGCCACGCGCTGCGACAGCGCGTCGACGACGGCCGTGAACTTGGCCACGATCTCGCCCGACAGCGCCGTCGGCTGCTTGGCGGGCTTGGCCGGTGTCGGCGCGGGCGCGGCGGCCGGCGCGGCGGCTGACGAAGACGACGTCGGTGGCGTGGCCGACGAGGACGACGACAACGGCGAGGGCTGGGACGAGGACGACGACGAGGCGGCGCCCGCGGCCGACGGCGTGAAGACGGTGGGCGTGGCGCCGCTGGAGCCGAGGCCCGACGGTGCGACAGGCGTGAAGACGGTGGGCGTAGCGCTGCTAGAGCCGAGGCTCGACGGCGTCATCATGGGCGTGAAGACCGTGGGACCAGCGCCGCCGGCCGAGGCGGCCGACGGAGCGGCAGGCGTGAAGACCG
Organism: Acanthamoeba lenticulata; assembly: GCA_002179805.1. Lineage (NCBI taxonomy): Eukaryota > Discosea > Longamoebia > Acanthamoebidae > Acanthamoeba > Acanthamoeba lenticulata. The sequence continues at coordinate 80,350 of NAVB01000144.1, read as the reverse complement.
TGGTCGTCGACGAGGCGCCACCCTGAGCGGGCAGCGGGACCGACGGCGACGGCGTGGTGTCAAACGACGAGTAGCCAGCGGCGCGGGCGGCGGCCGGGATGTAAACGCCCGACGAGGCCGAGTTCATTGGCACGGGCGAGGCCGGGGCCGGGCCGGTCGCCGCAGCGGGCTGGGTGGGCAGGGGCGACGGACCGCCACCGGCGGCAGCGGCCGGGCGGTGGGACGGGCCGGTGGGGAAGGGCGACGGGCCGCTGGCAAAGTGGTGCGCGCCGGCGGCGGCGCTGGCGGTGTGAGCCGACGTGGCCGTGGCGCTCGGCAGGGGCGACGGGCCGCTGGGGCCAGGCGTGCGCGCGCCAAACGGAGAGGGGCCATGGCCGGTGGCGGTGGTCGACGTCGAGGGCATCGCCGAGGGAGCCGAGCTGGTGGCAGCGGGCGTGGGCCGGACGGGGTCGGCGTGGACGGGGAACGCGGCGGCGGGCGTGGGCTGGCTGAGGGCGTTGGCGACGCGGTGGAGGAGGACGCCGCTGGCCTGGGTCTGGAACTTGGGGTCGTTGAGCTGGGTCAGGTAGCTCATGGCGGTCTGGAGACGGCCCTGGGCCGCGAGGGCCTCGGCGTACTGGGCGTACTTGTCGGCGAGCACGTCCGACATGTCGTTGTACTCGATGGCACGGCGGAAGATGGAGACCTTCTCGAGGACCTCAAGCAGGGACTCGACCGAGTCGTTGTCGCGGTTGTTGGCCGACGCGGTGACCCACGCGTTGACGGCCTTGTCGATGTTGCCCGCGCAGATGAAGCACAGCACGGCCGACTGCGTGTCGCCGGCGGCCTCCAGGCGCGACGCCAAGAAGTCGCAGAGGACCGGGAACTCCTCGATCTTGGCGTAGGTGCACAGGATCGCCAGCGTGCTCTTCCACGAGCCGAGCTCGGTCGACGCCACCAGCGTCTGGAACTCGTTCTTGGTGATCGCCGAGATGAGCTTCATGAAGGGCATGGTCTGGCGGGTAAAGTAGGCCTCCTGCGTCTTGGCCCAGAGCTCGGGACCTCCGCAAGCAGCCAACACCAACGCGTCGGCCTATCGCAAACCAACGTTCAGAAATTGGTCAGAAGAAAAAAGAACAAAAAATCAATAAATAAATATAAGTAATAAACAAATAAAAAAGAAAATCATTGGGTGGTGGGGAAATGATACCATGCGACCGATCTTCATGCAGCAGTTGACGGCGGCCTCAAAGTTGCCGACGATGAGCGACCGCGTGATGATGTTCTCCGACGTGTCCTCGGCGAGGTCGAACCGGAGGGTGGGCTTGATGGCCGCCAGCGACATCATCGGGTGCGTCTTCACGGCGGCCGACGAGGCCGACGTGGACGACGACGCGTCCTCGGCGTGTTGGTGCTGCTGCTGCTGCTGCTGCTCGGCGGGCGGCAGGTTGGCGGCGATCTGGGCAAACGGGTCGTCCTCGACGGCGGCCTGGCCCAGCGAGGCAAACGGGTCGCTGCCGTGCGCATCAGAGGGCGGCGGCGCGCCAAACATGTCAAACGTGCCGTCGGCACCGCCCGAGGCGAAGCCACCCGAGGCCGGCGCGGCGGAGCCAAACAGGTTGGACACGTCCTCGGCCGACTTGGTCACTGCAGTGGAGAATCACTCGTGTGAGCACAAACGAAAACAAAACAATAATAATTGAAATGAAAAGCCACATACCGGCGCCAAAGAGGGCGGAGGCGTCCTCCTCCTTGGTCTCGGGGACCTCGTCGGCCGCAGGCTGCTGCTCGGCTTCCTCCTTGTCCTCGGGCGCCTCCTTCTCCTGGTCCTCTTCCTTGTGCGGCTCCTCGTCGGCCTTGTCGGCCTCGTTCTCAGGCAGTTGGGCGATGAACTGCCAACCGGAAAAAGAACAAGGTAAAATGTGAGTGACAACGTCTCGCATGAAGAAAAGGAAGAAGATAAAGAAAGAGGTCAAGAGGATCAGATAGAAGTTAAAGTGTTCTCGTCACAAGTGTTCAGTGAGATTCCCACTTCAATAATTCATCACAAAAAAATGAAAAAGAGAGAAAGGAGGAGTAGATGGTCGTCATGCGCACCTCCAACACCTTCTGGTTGGTCTCCTCGGGTCCAAAGCCCAGGTGGGCCATGATTTGCGTGCGAGGGCTCTGCAATCCCAGCCAAAACAAATAACAAACATTTATATTAAGAATTGAAAAAATCATAATAAAATGAGAATTGATGAAAGCCAAGCGAGGGATCAGTACCGACTCAAAGAGAACGCTGAGGAGGCTCCACTCGGCCTTCTCCTGCTCGGTGGTGCTGGTCCGCATCTTCTCCTCGCAGTAGGCCTTGCAGTCGTTGCTCTTCAGCGCTTCCTCGAGGCGCTGCGACCGGTCGACAAACTTCTGGTCCGTCACGATCGTGCGAACCTGGTCGATGTACCACCACAATTTGTGGATTCGTGAGCAAGACCGCATGCTTATCTCTTCACCATCCTCTTCATCATCATTTTTTGTAGAGCATAACAATGCGGTGATCAGATAGAAGTCAAAGTGTTCTCGTCACGAATGTTCAGTGAGATTCCCACTTCAATAATTCATCATAAGATGGACGCCTTGGGTGGCGGAGGAGAGGGATAAAGTGGTTTGGAGGCCGGCGCACCTTGACGGTCTTGGGGCCCTCGGGTTTGGAGGCGAAGGAGACCAGCTTACCACCGAATCCAAACGCGGCACCAGCGGGACGCTGCGCGGCGACACGATGACAACCAAGGGTTAGTGCATAGCACACAAGATGAGATGCCTCTATCAGAAAAGTGATGACAGAACTAAAGAGAAAGAAACAGAAGATATGTTGTGGAGAGTGTCAGAGAGAAGATTATAAGAGATTAATCACTGCTGGCGCACACAGTCCCCGTGTGACGGGGGACGGCGCGCGCCTGTCATTTGATTTGGAACAGAGTTTCTCATCATTCAAGACTCCACGCAGGCCCGTAAAGGCCACTCGGGCAGGTTGGGAGATGCCAAGATCTTGGAGAGGAGGAGAAGCGCACCTTCAGCCACTTGGGCGGCGCCGAGAAGTCGACGTTCTTAAGCGATCCACGCGAAGGCACGGCCTGGAGCGACTCTCGCGGGTCAGAAGGCAAGACTGAGACGAAAAAGAGAATGGAGGAGGAAGGGCGCACCTTGGGAGTGGGGTCCTGGAGGGAGAAGACCTTGACCTGGCCCTCCATGGAGCAGGTGGCGAGCACGGCGGGCACGCAAGGCGACCACTCCACCTGAGAGTTCCAGCTGTTGGTGGTCTCCACCTGGCACCGGATCTTGGCGGTTTCGGTGTTCCAGCAGAAGACCTCGTTGCCCTTGCCGCACGACAGCAGCAAGCTTGTGTCCATGGCCGACCAGGACAGGGACCAGATGCCCTTGGTGTGACCCTCCAAGTACTGCGTGGCAAATGGTTACGATAATGAAAGGACGATGATGTTGAAGAAGAAAGAGGCTCAAACCTTGGTGGGCGAGAATGTGTTCCTGAGATCCCAGAGCTGGATGACGGGAGAAGCGTCGTCCTCAGAGGCGGTGGCGAGCTGGGTGGCCTCGGCCGGATTCCACACCATGGCGCGGCAGCGCAGCTTCTTGTTGGGATCGCTGAAGGTGAGGAGCGGCCGCTTGGCGCGCAGATCCCACACGACAGTGACGCCGTTGAACGCTGTCGAGGCCAGGATGTGCTGCACTTTCTTGTTCCACTCCACGCAAGTGATGTCACTCTGCGCAGACACCTTGGCGCCGGGCGTGTAGGTCTTGGGTACGGAGGGGTTGGTGACGTCCCAGATGAAGATCTATGTGCATAGAATGAAGAGATTCGTTGAATGTTAAAAGCTGTAAAAAGATCTGAAGATCTGAAAGAAAACTGAAAGCGTACCTCTGAATTGGGACCACCAGATGCGAGCAGATTGGGCTGGTTGGGGTTAAAATCGAGCGTTTGCACGGGGCCGCTGTGCTTCTCTGTGGTGGAGAGTAGCGCATTCGCTTCGCCTTGTCTGATCATCAAGTGTGAAATGATTGTTAGCCCCAGGAGCGGAAGGCACTAAGATCGGGAGTGAAACTACGTTACCTGTGGCCCATCATGACAGAGGGATTCCAAATGGAGACCGCTCCATTGGCGAGCGCACCAGCAATAATGCCGTGCTCGAAGGGACCGCCGGCTACACCCTTGCCCCACTTGATGGCGTGCAGCTTTTCGGTGGACTCGGCTGTGCCGAGGATGGGCATAAAGATGTCCTGCGCATCGGCAGTCGTGAGGGAAGCGATCTCCACTTCAGTGTTGGTTCCAAAATCGCCCACGGTGCCCGCAGCAGTGCCCAGGGCAAGGTAGTTGGGGAAGTCCAGAGAGGGACTCCACGCCACGACAGCATTTCTCTTCAATTGCTTCAACATCCTTCCTTTCTAATCCTCTGTTTCCAGCGTAGATCTGCAGCAGACAGAGATACAACGGTCAATCTCTCCGAGACAACACAAAATGGCCTCCAACCAAAGGTAGAGAAGATCGGCTGTTGGTGTAGCTCGAGAAAATGGGGAGGCGCGTACACGCTTTCGATGCGAGGAGATGGAAGTGTGGAACTGGCTATGGGGTCACGGTCTGGGCCGCAAGTCCACGACTTTGGCTCCCACGTCGGCAGGCCCCAAGTCCGCTGGTGTGTGGCGGTTTTTGGCTGTGCGTGACGTGGCGCCGCCAACCGCGAGAAAGGAAGGCCAACCAAAGAAATTTCATGAGACAACGTAGACTGCGCCACGCAGGCAATGTCGGCCAACATGTAGAAGAGTGTAGAAGAGAATTGATGGTGCATTCGGTTCATGTACAACAATGCAGACATGGTCGTTTGGTTTGACATGCCTTCGTAAGAGGTGAGAGCCGCTTCGCGCTCACGGCCGCGGCCCCTTCGTGTCGGGCGCCTCTCGAGTCGAGTAAGAGGAAGGACCAAGAGAGAAGGGAGCCAGGTCTAGTCTACAAGCCTTGTATGTACATACTGCTCGTGTCGAATGAGGAGTCTGACGATACTGTTGACCATGCGGCCCGCATATCGTACGCCTGCTACGCGCGTAGCGGGAGGCGTGTGAAGTGTAGGAAGGTGAAGTAGAAGAGGGTGTCGAGGGGCAACCTATGCCCGCCACGAGCCGCCCACAGGCGCCCGCGGGCTTGATCGCCAGCTCTCCGACGCGCCTGACGAGGAGAATCGCGTTGTGTTGGGAAGGAAACCCTTGTTGACCTCCTTCGGGGTCTTGGTCGGCTGCTTGATGTGCTTCGTCTTGGCGGGCTTGCTCTGTTGCTGCTTGATCGGCGAACTATGCTTCTGTGTGGATGAAGAAACAACGCGAGCGTTGAGCATCATGACGACGATCGATCAGCCCTTCCCATATTCTTGCTTTTAAGCGCCCTCTTACCTTCTCCCGCCGCTGACGGTTGTGAGCTCGCTGAGCTTTCTGCTCAGCATGAAGCGGACTTCGTGCATGGTCGCCGTGCTGCTGGTAGGTCGGATGGAAGTGTTGGGAGGTTTCGTCTCGCGGCTGGAGCGACGAACTGACGTTGCCGATGTGTCGTCTAAAGAACCAAGACGTGAGCACGCTTTCGTCGTGTGGTGAAAACGATTTATGATTGGCAGAGGTAAGGTACGAACCGCAGCGGACCGAGCAGCATCTCCAGAGCGAGAACGTTTTCAACGTCGTGGGGCGTGATGAAGGTGAATACGTCGAGTGGTATAAGCTCCATGTCCTCCTCGGCTCGGAGAGCGTGCATGCGCGCGAGGTAGCGTTCAACATCAGGCACATCGTAGTTGATGGAGTGTGTGACGTGCTCGAGGCCGGACAAGATAGTGTGTGCCTCGCAGTCCTCAGGGATGAGCAAGACACGGTACTTGCCAGCCCTGAATTCGTCCATATAAATGGGCAGAAGCTCCAGCGGGTCGTCCTCCTTGAGCGCCACGGTGCCCAGGTTGATCTTGTCCAGCGCCTCTGCGAGGGTCACAACGGTGGGCGTGGATCGAGCGAACACGATGAACGATTGCGCGGGATCTTCGGCCGCCTGCAGCAGTTCGACCAGCATTTGCGACTTGAAATCATCGCTCACGGTGGGGAAGAGAGTGTGGCCAATTTTCGCTTCTTCTGGGGCCGAGGTGGCAAAGCTGGCCAATGTATACGGGTCCGACGTGTAGGCGACCTCAGATTGGGTCTCAAATGAAGGTGAAGATGAATCGAATGAGTCGAGATGTCGATTAACGGCCACAGACTTCTTTGACGAAGCCTTTTGCTTCTTGCCCGCGCCTCGCTTCGGGGTTGTCGCACCAGCAGCCGGGGCGGGAGTAGCTGTTCCTGCTCGATCGCCCTCCTTGCCTCCTTGCTTCGCATTCTTGTTCGCCCCCTTGCGGCCTCCGTTAGCCTTTCCGCCCCCGCGCTGAGGAGAGGTCGCCTGAGCTGCCACCGCCTTCTTTCCTGCTCCCTCAGCAGCTTTACCTCGCTGACCCTTCTTCTTCTTCGCTCCTCGAGCGGGAGGAAGCGGGCCCTTGCCTCCGCGGCTCGTTCGCGATTCGGAGTCGGAAGAGGGCGTCTGGCCCGCGCTGCTGTCATTCAACCAGGAGCTGTCGCTCGCGTCCAGCTCCTCGTCGTCTTCATCGTACTCATCGGCCCAGTTCTTGATCGGCGATTCACCTGAAAAGAACCAGGGTTCGCTCCCTTCGTCTTCGGAATCGGAGGACATTCGCTGGATGAATTATTTCGTAACTGTAGAGGGCTGCCCCGCTCTAAGATCGACAGCGCTGAGGCGGAGGTTCGTGTGGTTGGTAGTGCTGTTGTGCTTTGTGAGGTTAGTGCGAGTAGAACCCGTCCAACTGTATTGTGCTGGGCGTGGACTTTCCGTAGTGCTTCGCGGCCAGATTTTTCCCGCTTTCTCTAACTCGTGCCGCCGACGCGCTTCGGTGCGGAAGGAGAAGTATTTGGTCGTGTTTCGACGGCCGGTTGTTGAGGTCGCCCGCTTCTTCTCGCGAAGCTCCGGCATGGACACCACCGCAAGCGATGACCCTTATTTGATGGTACATTTTATCATTTACGGGGTTGTCGGGGGCCTACGCCTGCATTTCCTCCTTCTGCAGCTGCGCAATGAGGCCCTCGTCGCTATCCAGCCGTTGCAGCCAAGAGGCGGCCGTTTGTCCTTCGACCTGGCCATGAAGGGAGTGCACCACGCCAAAGACCTCCTTCACAGTGCCTCGCAGATCTTTGGCGATGCACGGCGGGTTTTTGGCCTTGCGTCTTCGCCCGACGGCTGCAGATTGCTCCTCCGCCTGTGCCTGCATGGCCTGTTGGTGCTGCTTCAGCTGTTTGGCCCGGACCAGCTTGGCGATCGCCACGACCTGGTGTGCGACGAAAATTCCAGGAGGTCAGCCACCGAAGGGTTGCACACACACACACAACCGACGAATGGGGTTCGACCTCAGCAAAGGAGATGTTGCCTCCACCTTCACCGCAGCACCTGAGCAATGTGGTAGTGCCTCGCCATTTGCCTTGGTGTGGAGCACCATGCTGGCCAGCGTGCCACTTGCCGCCATTGTTGTTGTGAAAAGCTCGGCGGACCAGCAGGGAGGTCGACGGTGCGGCCTCTACACGGTCGATCTCCCAGCGTGACCCGACAGCTACTCTCCGGAGGTGCACCTCCACGCTGATCTTGTAGAACTTCCAGTCTTGCCCCACCGCTTGGTCGATACGATCTGCTGCCTGCTTGGGCGACTGGTGATCGTCGACGTCACGATCAGCTGGGGGGGATGGAGGGGGCAAAGTTGTGGTGGGCAACGCACGATTCCCAAAGGGCCAAACAAGGGAGCAAGGACTGATGAAGAAGCAAAGCCGCCACTCACGCGGATTCGCTCTTTTCACAACCCACGAGTCAGTTTCGGCAACCATTGTGCTGCAGTAGAGGGTGGGTGAAGAGGCTGTACCAACTCGCGTAGTCATCTTCTATGGCTCAAAGATAAAGTTGGGGCTTTGGCAGTTGGTGCGCGCTTCTCCGCACTTGTGGGGCAGTTCCTCAACTTCTCCTCAAGTTGCAACTTGGGTGCAGTTCACCAAAACAAAACCAAGAAGAACAGTGTAATTTAAATGAGAAATGTATTAATTTAATCATAATATTCCTATTGGCGGATAAAATCACAGGTCGGATGAAAAGTTAATTTTCTCGGTTGTCTTGACGGCTTCTCTGGCGTAACGGACGTTTCGACGGCGGGCAAGGACGAAGATGCCCACACCGGCAGCCACAACAGCCACCACGGCGAGGGGCACCAGCACCGCCACCGACGCGATGAGCGCCGTGTTGTCGCTCACGCTGCCTCCACCACTCCCGCCCCCGTTCTGCTGCCCCTCCAGCAGCACACCAAAGTCTGCCACGGCGTGCGCGTGGGTGAGTCGAGCTGCGTGCAACGATGGCTGGCGATGGACACCACACGTACCGGGATCGTAGACAAGGCTCGAGTTGAAGCGCTTAAAGTAAAAAACAATGTCCGAGCTGGAGGTGTTGAACACGTAGCGCAAGTACTGCTGCTGGCCGCCCGCCAGCCCGGCGACGGCCTCGAACTCGGTCGCGGCGGCGGCCGGCGACGAGTTGGAAGCGGTCACCAGACCGTCGACCGTCACGGCGTCGAGCAGGCGCACCCGCCGCAGGAGCTGTCGGCCGTTGAGCGCCTTGGCCAGGGCCGGCGGCGTGTCCTGCCCGAGCAGCGTGTAGACCTTGAGGTGGGCGCTGCTCTGGTTGGCCTCGAGCCGCGTCTCGTTGAACTGCGGCGCCAGGCGCAGGCGCGCCTCGAGCACGTCCCCCGACGGGTCGGCCCCGGGCACGGTGCGCCAGGGCCACTTGTCGATGTGAACGGTGAGCTTACTGTAGACGGGGTTCACCGCGTACGAGATCAGGCGGTCGAGCGTCACGTTGACCGCCCGCTCGAAGATGTACAGCTGCAGCCGGAGGGCGGCCCCGGGCGCCGGCACCAGGTTCGACGCGTTGCCGCCGACGGGGAAGGCCAGCTGGCACGAGAAGATGAAGGACTGGCTCGCGTTGAGGTCGTTGCGGCTGCCCAGCCGGGCCCAGCTGCCTGAAAAAACACGACGTCCCGACGAGGGTGAGCTTCAACAAAAAACAAAAAAGTTCGAAACTGGGCAGCGACGTTGGCCGAGGAGAGCGGACCGTTGACGAGCGCGGCCGGGAGGATGACGCTGCCGCTGGCGTTGAGCTGCGCCAAGCGGATGAGCTGGAAGGCCAGCACGGGCATGTTCACCGGCGTCCCGCTGTCGTCTACGGCAACATATTGTTGTGCGTTATGGGCAAGGCGTCATGCGAGCAGTGCGTGATTGTGTGGGATGATGAGCCGTCGAAAGGAGGCAAGGCAAAGCAAGCGACAAGCGGACGAACCTCGAGGCAGGACTTCGACCCGCGGGGCGGTGAGACTGAAGCGGAGGACCGGGCCCAGACGCACGCTGCTGCTCACGTTCGAGTACATGTATTGTGGCGCCCCTGAGGGACTCGGACTCGGGCTCTGGGCCGCTCCTTTGCACAAAAAGGCATAGATGTGTAATCGATGCAGCACAGATCCGCCCCAGCGCAAATGTGAGGAGTGGGATCAAAGTCGCACTACGTGAGATGTAAAATCTTCCTTTTGCGTACCGAACTGGACCCATGCCAGGACGAGCAGTGCAAAGACTAGGAGGAGAACGGATCCCGGCATGCGGGGGAGCCCCCTCCGCTCCATCCTTCTTCGGTTTTCTGTTGTTGTTACTATCCATTCTCCCGGAGAGCGCCTGCTGTGTCTCGGCAGTTTGCTAGGCCAATTGGCATGCAGCTATTCGGGATATTCACGGGAATTGTCTGACCACGTGGGGCATTAATTCTTGAACAACCAAAAAGACAGATGCTGTTAACAAAAAAAGGGCTGTTGGTGGAACATGCGTGTCCTTGTTGTGGTTGTGTTGGTGTGACATGATTTATCAAAGATAGCCAGATTCAAATTCAACGCCTTCTGCTGGTGCGGCGTGCCGCGTGATGGAGTGCAGGCGATGCCGGTAACTCAGCACCAGAGCGCCCACAACGATGGCAACAACCACCAGCACGGCGACGGGCACCAGCACGGAGACGCAGACGATGAGTGCTGTGTTGTCGTCCCCGCTACCGCCGTCGACGCGCTCGTTGCCCTCGAGCAGCACGCCAAAGTCGGGGTCGTAGACCAAGCTCGAGTTGAACTGGGCGAAGCTGATGACAGCGTCCGACCGCACTTTGTCGAACGTGTAGTCCACTGGGACTCGCTGCGAAGGGTCCAGGGCGAGCGCGGTCAGGTTGACGACGGCCAGCACGTCATCTAGATACACGGCGCGAAGCAGGCGAACCCGCCGCACAAGTTGGCGACCGTTCAAGAGCTGTGCAAGGAAGGGCGAATCGGCCTGGCCGGTCAACCTGAAGGTCTGCAGGAGGCCGTCGTTCTCCTCGGCGTCGAGTTGGGTGCTGGTGAAGGGCGGCGCGATGTGCAGCCGAATCTCCAGTCGGTCATCTGTGCGGTTGACTGCCGCCCAGGGCCAGTTGGCAATGGTGACCGTGAGCTTGCTGTAGACGGGGCTGACGCTGAACAAGAGGCGGTCAAAGGTCACGTTGGTAGACCGGTTGAACAGATAGAGATGAAGTTGCAGCTGGGCAGGTGGATCAGGGTTGACCGTCGTGCCGTTGGGGAAGGCCAAGGTGCACGAGTAGCGGAAGGCCTGACTGGCGTTGAGCGAGTTGGCGCTTAGACGAGCCCAACTGCCGGCTGATGAGAGCAACACAGGTGTGAGTTTGAAGTTTCCAAGATGGCCAATGGTCAAGTGCGAGCTCTCGAACCAATACAGGAAGAAGGCAGCGTGACTACGCCTGTGGCGTTCACTTGCGCCACTCTTGCCAGCCTGAATCCCAGAACGGGCTGATTGAGCACACGACCACCGTCGTCTGCGTAGCCGCAAAGAAAGATAAATAAAGATAATCTTTTCTTAGTGGTGGCAAGCAGCAGAGAAGCAGAGAAGCAGCTGACCTCGTGGCAAAACGGCGACCTCTGGAGCCGAGAGATTGAACCGTAGAACTGGTGCAAGGCGCGCGGTGGTGCTCACGTCCGAGAACATGAAAACGGGGCTAGTTGAAGGACTAGGCGATGGGCTTGGGCTGGTCGCCAGAGCTGATGCAGATAGTGGCGGAGGTTTAGTTCTTCTTGCTTCCGCCCCACCAAGCACACAAAGGTACCTATTCTTGCCAACGTGCAAGCCACCAGGAGTGTCGCAAACGTTGGGCGCATGTTTATCGATTACTTCGTTGTTCTCTCTCGTTCCCCTTGTCTGATAAGTTCTTGACATCTGTGATTTGAGGTGCACCATTAGTAATTATTGACGACCACCCTTCCACCCGAATGGGTCACGTAGGTACCGGCATGGCACGGGCCTTGGTGGACAGCCACAGGTTCTCCTTCGGCTTGATCGCGTACACACCATGCACGGCCTTGGCAAGGTCAACTGACCTCGTGTAGCAGGTTCTACCAGTAGATACGGGACGCACTCGATCAGGCGCGACCTGAGGTTGTCCGGGCGTGGGCGACCACAGCTCAGTGTCGACAGATAAGGCGGGGGCCACAGTGTTCGCTTGTTGCCAGCGCAGAAGCGAATGCAAAAGGCAGGAGCGAAAGCCAGCAAATCGAAGGAGGGCGGGCGAGGGGGAGGCCGCCAAGTGGCTACCGGCCCTGAGGCCTTGCCTCTAAGCGCCAGGGGGAACAACTGCTCCATCGACTTGTTGTCTGAGGAGATCATCTGCGCAATTTTCAGTTTTTTGGATGATGGAATCGACTTGTGCGCCGTGGGAGGCGTCAATCGCACGTGGAACCGTCTTGCTCATGACGACACGTACTGCTTCTCTCCTTTATTTTTGTGGTAATATTTCTCTTTTCGAAGTGTTTATATTTTCGTTTTTCAGGCTGTGGAAGGGTCTGGCGTTGAAGCGCGGCTGGACGCTGCCGGCCGAGCTGCCCGTTGTCGAAGACGAGGCCGTGGGGCGAGCGGCCACTTTAAGTGGCGCTGGGTACAAGGCCAAGGCCAAGCGCAGCGCGCGCCACCACCTCGCCAAGCGCATTATCCTACAGCGGGCCAAGGCCAAGGCCACGGGCGACGACTCCTATCTGACCAGAGCCCGCGCCATCGAGTCCGACCTGGACGGCGGCAGCGGCCATGGTGACGGCAGCGATGACGACCTCGGTGGCGCCAGCTTTGGGCTCGGGCCCGGCCAGCCGCTGCGGTGGCGCGAGTGGTACCTGCAGACGCTGCTTCGGCGCGTGCGGCACAGCATGCGCGAGTGCGCCGACGCGGCGGAGGAGGCCCGCTGGTGCCCCGCCGACTTCAAGGACCGCCACCACAACAACGACGAAGACGACGATGGCGATGGCGATGGCGATGACGGTGATGCCAATAACAACAATACCAACAGCAACAGCGGCAGAAGCGAGGGCAGGGTCACAAGGGAGCGCCCTCAGGAGGGTGCGGCCGACTTTCTTCAGCAGGTCAAGCAAAAGGCCTCGGAGGGCCTGTCCAGGGTCGCCATCCGCGAGCAGGAGGTCGTCCTCGCCCAGTTTGCCTGGGTAAGCGCCGTCCACTCTTTCCACCATGCACGCGCGCGTCCCTCAGGGACAGCTCACACATGTTTGGGTGCAGGAGACGACGCCGGGGCACAGCGGCGTGACCCAGGACAACCTGTACGTGGTCGGCGGTACGCCGTGGGGCCTCGTCAACTACATGCTCACCGAGCTCTCCTCGCCCGGTGCGCCTCCGCTGGTTTGTCAAGACGATGACGATGACGTCGAGACTGAAACTTACCCGATTCTCGGCAGATGATCCGATGGTGTCGCAGTTCCTGCTCACCCACCAATGCTTCATGTCGAGCCTCGACGTGCTCCGCATGCTCGGAGAATAGTGCGCCATCCTGTTTGCCCTTGCTCACCACAACTGACGATGTCTGACGCCATGGCGCAGCCTGTCGATCATGCCGCGTGGCTACTCGCGCGACTACCAGCTGCTATGGCGCAAGCGCAAGCTCGCGCCTGTGCAGGCCATGTACGCGTCGCCTTTAAGTTGAATTTATTCTTATTATTTTTAAATATTATATAAAATAAACTTGAAATAAATTATTTGTCCCGCAGGGTGGTCCACGTCGTCCGATGCTGGATCAAGGAGCAGCCGAGCCACTTCCGCAACGACGAGGCACTGGCCGAGCGCATGCGGGCCTTTCTGGAGGCCCACTTGGCCTTTCATCCGCTCGAGCGCGAGTTTGCGCAGCTGCTGCAGCTCTTCCAGGCCTGCCTCCGGCCCGACTCGGCCCCGCGCCGGCGCCTCGTCGTCACGCCTCGCATGCGCGCCCTCCCGGCCGCCCTGGCCATCGCTCGCACCACGCCCGGCACGCCCGCAGCTGCGGCCGCGGCTGCCGGTGTTGTGTCCTTGGCGTCGCCGGCGGCGTCGGCCGAAGAGCATCAGCCGAGGCAGGATGCGGGCGGCAAGGGCAAGGAGAAGCAGACTGAGCCTGAGCCCAACGATCAGCTTGATGAAGATGAGCCCGAGGCCGAGCTGGACGCCGGTGAGGAAGAGGAACGCGATGGAGAGAATGAGGAAGAGGAGGAAGAGGAAGATGACGACGCCAGTGAGGAGCACCATGTCGGGCGCGAGGAGACCGCCCTAGGTCAGGCACCCTCGACTGAGCCCAACGACGTGGCATCGTGGCGGCCACTTGACATCCTTAAAATCAGGCATGTTTTTTTTTCTTCTTTATTTCTATTTCAAAACTGATTATTTCATATTTTAATTACTTATTTATTTTAAATTTCTTATTTTGCCCTACAGCGCCAAGAAGCTGGCGCGGCAGATGGCGCTGGTCTCGTGGGACCTCTTTGCCCAGCTGCCCGTCGAGGAGCTCCTCGACCTGCGGTGCGCCCCCGCTTGGCCCCTTTCCCTTGTGTCGGGCCTCAGGCCTGACACGACGCACGACTCGCGCACGCGCGCAGGTGGAAGCAACGGCCGAGCGCGTGCCCGAACGTGCGTCAGCTGGTGGACTACTTCAACATGCTGGCTGGCTACGTGGCGACGATGCTCGTGACCGAGGCCAGCCTGAAGCAGCGCGTGCGGCTGCTCGAGCGGTGGGTCGAGGTGGCCCACCACGCGTTCAGGCTGCAGGACATGACCTCGACGCTGGCCGTGGTCTCTGGCCTGGGCTGCGCCGCGGTCCACCGCATGAAGCGTACGCGGCAGCAGCTGTCGCGCTCGGCCGTGCGCACGCTCGAGGGCCTCACGCGCCAATCGACCCGCCGCGGCCTGCGGGCGCTGGCCGAGACCATGAACCCGCCGGGCGTGCCCTACCTGGGCATGTACCTGGTCGACCTCAGCTTCGTGAGCGACAGCTACGCGCCCTTCCTCAGAGGCCTCTCCGACTGGGGCGACGACGCCGGGCCTGTCGTGCACTGGTACTTCCACGTCATGAACGCGCTGACGATCAACGAGATGCGCGAGTTCCTCAAGGGCGGCTTCCCCTTCAAGCGCGACTCGGCCCTGACCGACACCCTCTGCTCCCTGCCCTACCTCAGCTCGGAGGACACCTATCGCTGCTCCCTCGCCATCGAGTAGAACGATTCGATTGTAAAATTATTACTATTTTTGTATTATTAAACAAATTGATTTTCGAATAACATTTTTCGTCTCAGGGAAAGCTCGGCCGACGACGTGGGCTCCGGACGTCCCTACATGATCCACCACCTCATGCGCCGCTTCGCTTGCACACCACCAAGTTTAATGATAACAACTCTTTTTTATTTACAGTCGCGAGTGGCAGTCGCCAGCAGAGAAGGAGATGATGTAGGACACGTTAGAAAAGGGAGCACTTCTTCTCCCGGCTGCGCGTCTTCTTCTTGAGCGGTGGAGGCTCGATGGCGAGTCGGATGGCCTCGTCAAAGACCGTCGTGAGGCCCTTTTGCGTGCGGGCAGAGCACTCGACAAAGCCTGCGGCGCCCAGTTCGTCAGCCGCCTTGCGGCCTTCGTCCGTCGTCACGCAAGCGGCCGTGGACAGCTTCTGGCGCACTTCGGCAAACAGCTGCGGGTCATCCCGCACGTCTGTCTTGGTGGCCACGAGCAGGATCGGCGTAGTCGGGCAGTGATGGCGGACCTCTGGGATCCACTTAAGCTTGATGTTGTGGAGCGAGGCCGGGTTGACTGCCGAGTAGCACAAGAGGAAGACGTCGGTGTGCGGATAGGACAGCGGCCGGAGCCTGTCGTACTCCTCCTGGCCGGCCGTGTCCCACAGCCCCAGGTTTATGATCTTGTTCTTGTAGAAGACGTTGGCGCTGTAGTTATCGAATATAGTTGGAACATACTCGCCAGGGAACGCGTTGGCTGTGTAGGAGATGAGCAGGCACGTCTTGCCCACCGCACCGTCGCCCACCGCCACGCACTTGATAGACTGGTAATCGGCCATTTGGTGTTGTTGTAGCTTGCAGCTGTTGTTCTTGTATGTTGCTTGTGTTGGATATTGCAGGCACCGCGGCTCAGCTTATAACGAGCCTTGCCTGTTCGGCGAGCGCCCGTTCTTGGGCCATATTCAGCTTGGCGAAGGCGAAAAAGGTCTGCAGCAAGTGTTTTCACTTCTTGTTCGCCGACCCGGAGTTAAGTTTTTCGGTTATTGATTTCTTGCTGCAGAATTTACAGCAATTTCTCGCAAGGAAAAGTGGAAGGAAAAGAGTTTATTGTATTTTTGGTGTTTTTCTTGGTCGAGCCGAAACAAAGATTACAATCGTGGGTCAAGATGGACAGAGCCGACATCAATCGGTTCCAGGGGGCCAACTTTGATGTGCACGATTATGTGGACATCGTGAGCCGAAAGCTCGTCTACCAGCTCACACAGCAGGATGAGCCGGACGACCCACCAAAGAGCAGCAAATCCACGACAAGCGGCCGCAAAAACGCACAACGTGCACTTGCCCCGCCTGCCCGCTATTTGGTTTGATTCGGTTTTGTTTCTTTTGTTTCGTTGCTGAATCCTGTTTGTGGCCTCGCAGCGGTGTTCTTTGCGACGGAGCCCTTCATGGACCTGTTCGACAACACAATCGCCGACCTCAAGTACTTGCGCGAGCAAGTCCGTCCCCCTCCCCCTCCCTCTCCCCTTTGCCCATCCACACGCGCAGCCAGACCGTGGGCTGACGTCAGTCGCGTGGCGCGTGCACCTGACGCAGGTCGAGACGAAGATCAGCAAGGCGATGGCCGAGTGCGCGCAGGAGGAGGAACACTACAAGGCCAAGATTTGGGAGCAGAACCGCACCTTCCAGGTGCCGCAGCCCGTCCTGCTTGCACGCGCGTGTGTGTGAGAGGCTAACATGAAACTTTATTTATCTGGAAAACACAGAATAATTTGAGCACATTCAAGGAGCTCGACGGGCGGATCAGCGGCGTGGGCAACGTCGCTGTCCGGATCGGTCCGTGCGCCGGCCGACTCACCCCGCACGACACACACAGGCACGCATTCCTTACATTCTTCTTGTCTGTCGTGGTGGCACCACAGGCGACCGACTGGAAGCCGTCGAGAAGCAGCGCAACGCCGCGTCCGAGGCCAAGGGTGACGTCGTCTTTTGCCAAACGTGTGACACTCGCATAACACAGCTGGCATTCCTCACATTTTTTGTGCTGTTTGGCGTGTTTTATCATAGAGCTCATCAACTACTTCATCGAGCTCTGCTCGGGCGAGGCCCATTCGCCCATCTTCGTCGACAAGAAGCAGCTGCGCGAGCGCGCCCGGCTGCTCAAGAAGCTGAGCGTCTTCACCAAGGAGCTTGAGCGCGCCGAGGAGGAGGTCAATCACATGAAGCTCGAGCGCGAGCGGTACCGCTCTTCCTCCTCCTCCGGCCTGCTCCGGGTGCTGACGTCACGCCACATCACGCCACAGAACGCGCACACGATCGGTGGTCGAGCCGCCTGTGGCGCAGGCCTCCTCAGTCCTCAAGGACCCGATCGTCGCCGCCGAGGGCCTCGTCGTCCGCACCAAGAAGGTCGGTTCCTCCTTCGTCGTTGTTGCGGTGGTCTGCAGTCATGATCTGAGTGGACATTTCGTTTACATTTTCTATATTCTAAAACAGGGCAAGGAGCTGGTCGAGGAGGAGATCAACAAGCTGGAGAACAGCCTCCTGCGCAAGTTCACCAAGGCCTCGGGCGCCGGCGACTACGACAAGATGAAAGAATGCGCCGACATCCTGTACCAGTTCAACGGCGGCGGGTCGTGCGTGAAGCGCTACATCTCGCTCCTCAAGATGTTCTTTGATACGGAGAGCCTCGAGATGGACGAGGCCCTCGCCGATCAGGGCACTTACACCGCCAAGTTCGTTTACACAGGCTGCTGACGTCATCATCATCATCAGTAAGGTGGTTGCTGACGCATCAGCATCCTCTTCGCAGGGTGCAGGATCTGGACAACGTCGAGCTGGCGTCGGCCCGCATCGCCGAGTTTTACGACGACATCATCAAGTCGTGCCAGAAGGAGTACAAGGCGCGTTGCTTTCCCATAATAATCGTGGGGGTCATCTTCGCGTGCCACGTCAGGCTGACGTCAGCGGCGCTCGTTGGGGGGGGGCGACAGGTCATCACGCGGGTGTTTCCCAATCCGCCAGCAGTCATGCGTGAGCTGGCCCAGCGCATCTTTGAACAGCGAGTGCGTTCCATGCACATTCCAGACACAGCTCGTCGCATTCCACGCGCATTCCTCGCTCACGGCACATCCCGCACAGATCAGCATGTTCCTGGAGCGGATGCTGCAGCACACGGGCGACGCCGACTCGGTGCTGACCTACCTGCGCCTGCTGGCCACAGCCCACGGCAAGACTCTCCAGCTGGTCGAGGTCCTGCAGGAGTACAAGACCGACCTCGACTTTGCCTCGATGGTCGACTCGCTCATGTTCCACTACACCGACAAGTGCGTCCCCCTCGTCCTCGCCCTCGTGACCATCTCTGATTGGCTGGTGACTGACCGTTGACCGATGCGGGGCAGTTATGTCGACAACGAGCTGCGGTGTTTGGTGATGCTCTATGCGCGGGAGCTCGAGGGCCTGCGCCGCGAGGCCGAGAGCACGTCCGCCCGGCAGACCTTCACCTTTGACAAGATGCTCGAGGCCTCCAAGGACCTGGCCGCCGCCTGGAACATGCCCGCTGCCAAGCGCGTACGTGACCTTGGAGATGATGGCGACGATGATGGTGATGATGCCAACGTTGATGATGGTGATGGTGCTGGTGACGACGCGCAGAACACGAACCTGATGTACCGAGTGCCGGAGCTGACGACGCTGGAGCCCATCCTGCACTTCATCCACCTCAACGAGGAGTCCATCCGGCGCTGCATCAAGCTCTCCAAGCCCGACGCCCTGTATGTGCCTCTCTCTCTCTCTCTCTCTCTCGTAATCATCTCCATTGCAAGCGCAAACGCACTCACTTACTCACTCGCTCAAAGGCCGCCCAACCTGTGCCGCGTGTTCGGGGCGCTGTTGGACTACCTGGGCCACCAATACCTCAACCCGGCCCTCGAAGCGTACGGCCGCTGGTTGTTCAAGGCCGTCTGACTGGTGAAGAGGCTCATCGCGGGACGATGGTTGGTATTTATGTCGACAGGGCGCTGGAGCCGCTGCGGATCGGGCGGGCCGGGCGCGTGCACTTTATGGAAGTGGCCCAGCAGGTCAATCAAATCGTCATCCTCCTCCAGCGACACTTTCACGTCGAAATCGTGCGTCACAAGTCGGCCTCGTCCTGTTTGTTGTTGTTATTGCGACCGTCGCTGGCCTCACACGCTTGCGCGTGCGCGCGGTGCCGACGATAGGCGCCGCATGTGTCGCAGTCGAACACGGTCTACAGCCAGTGCATTGAGCAGAAGGACCACCTGCTGGCCATGCTCGAGGACAAGATCAGCGAGGGCCTCGAGCTCACGCTCAATCGTACGGCGCCGCACGAGCCAACGCACACAAGCACGCGTGCGTGTCGTGTCGTGCGATGACTGACGCATGTGTGGTGCGTGCAGTGATCGTCGGCTCGCTGGAGCGACAGCTGGCGGCCGAGCAGGGCCGGAACGACTTCAAGCTGAGCGACGACGACATCATCTCCATCAACCGGCCGACGGCCGCGTGCGCCAACGCCGTCAACTACATCCTCGCGCAGACGCGGGTCGTGCAAGCCAATCTCGACGGCAAGAACGCCGACAGCTTCCTCGAGGAGCTCGGCCTCCGCGTGCAGCGCGTGCTGCTGGACCACTTCCGCAAGTTCACCGTGACGCAGGGCATGGGCGGCATGAAGCTCAAGCGAGACATGCAGGAATATCAGCAGTGCGCGCTGACGAGCTTCCCGTTCGCGGCGGTGACCGAGGCCTTTGAGGTGCTGGCCGACCTGGCCTCCATCCACTTGATTGAGGCCGGCCAGCTGCGCCACCTGCTCGACGAGTCGGCTTTGGCGGGCCTCAAGCGCGCGCAGGTGCTCGAGTACATCAAGCTCCGCTCCGACTTCAAGCCGGCCTGGGTCCAGCAGTTCCGGCTCCTCGATGAGGACAGGAAGAAGCACTCTTCAGCAGCAGCGTCATCATCATGAGGCATGTTTTATCTTTGTGCCATAGTAACGGAAAGTTGCTGTCCTGGACATTGAGCTTCATACTGCCGTCCGACATTGCGGGAGGAACTCAAAGTTGGTGCCTACCTCGACTGTTCTGTGAAAGCAGAGCATGTCGTGTCACAAGCGCACCGTGCAAGTGGTCACATCATCATGGAGAGCCACCTCCGAGCCATTTCTGACGGATACGGCCATACTGCGCAGAAAGCACCGCTTCCCATCCGAACAGCGAAGTTAAGCTGCGCCAGGCGGTGTTAGTACTGGGGTGGGCGACCACCCGGGAATCCACCGTGTCGTATCCTCTTTTTTGTACTGTTGTATTCGTACTGATACTAGTGTCTTTCCATATTGGCAGGGGCTATTCTGTCACGCTTGGGCATATTGGTAGAGCTCCTGGGCGAAATGCTGGCAGTTCCTGTCAATCAGGTGGTAGGTAGCTTTCTAGGTTGCTGCTCGATGCCTTGTGGATGAGGTCGTTCAGCGTGACGTTCCCACTCTATCTCGTCGGGACGATGGACGTGAGCAATTCTTTATCTTTCTATCATCAATTGAGTTCTCATGAACGAGTACTGGAGCATCGACCCTATCGACTCTCTACACCTTTGTGCAAGGTGCCACAACATCAAGGATAGCCTACTGTGGTAAGCACTCATCAGAATGTTGTTGTGGGCCCCTTCGATGAAGCCTTGGGCTAGCCCAAGCCCAGCATCCCACCCTTCTGCCTTCACGCCAGATTGCTAGATTCATCTTGTTGTAATAAACCGATGGCCGGTTAAAACCGGCCATTGTAACCTCAAGCAAGGATCTTGGGGTAGAGCTTGTGTGCCTTGAAGCATGAGTCTGTGGAGCATCATGGCCAGCCAGCTGGCGCTCGTGTGGGTGATATGCTTGACCGTCTTCCTTTGCAGTGGCCAGGCAAGAGCAGGGCAGGTGTTCAAGGTGAGTGACTTCGGCGCTCGGCCCAACACCGGAACCGACCAATACGCCAACCTTACGACCGCCCTCAAAGCGGCCGCCGCAGTGGCCAACAGCACGCTTGTGTTTGACCTCGTAGGAGAGTACCGCATCAGTGGGTCCGTTTCCAGTTTAAAAACCCCCAAACAGCTGCTGAGACTCATCACCACTGCTCAGAGGTCTGCAGGTTCCGTGGGGAGTGTGGAACCTCACCATCGACGGTCGAGGCTCTACCTTGATCTGCACCAGATGGACTTACGCGCTTCAGTCCGGTAACCCTCGAGGCCTTCGCTACCAAAACCTTTTCATCGGTACCACCACGCTGCTCGAGCTCAACTTGTGCATCACCATAGTGACCGAACTTCATCTTATGGCCGCAGACTACGACCCGCTCCCTAACTTTGGAGGCAAAGTCGTGGGCATCGACCCGGCCAAGGGCTGGTTCGATGTGGCCGTGGACACGTCGATCTACAACTACACTTCGTCGCTCAACCAAACGGTCTATGCCTACATCGGCTACGATCCCGTTGCTGGCCACTTTAACGGCACGGTCGATGTCTACCCCTCGGTGGACAACAACCGCACTCGCGCATCGCCCATCTCCTACATAGGAGTCACGTCGTGGCCGGTCCTGCGCGTTCAAGGCGGCGGCTCCCTATTTGTGGGGCAGTACCTGTGGGTGCGCCTGTCGCCCACGTGCACGCACACGCTGCCAATCACCACCGTCGGCGCCGGTTATCCGTACGACGTCGTGATCGAGAACGTGACTATCTATTCATCGCCCTGCATGGGCGTGGTCGCGGGTGTGTCCAAGAATCTGACCTTGCGGCGCTACAACGTGCTCAAGAAAGGCCGACGCTACGGCTCGCTCAACAGGGACTGCGTCCACCTGAACGGCATTCGAGGCCAGCTCACGTTTGAGGACAGCTTTCTCGAGGGCTCGGGCGATGACGGCCTCAACATTCACAACGCCAACGCGCAGGTGAAGCAGATCATCAACAGTACTGCTCTTGCGCTGGTGGCCTACTCTCAAGGCAAGACCCAGAAGAGCGTCGGTATGCAAGGAATGTCGTGTCGTCATTGTCTTGGTGGTACCTGACACGAGGTGGTGGCGGTGATGAACAGGGGCATACTACGCCGGGGACGTGCTGTCGTTCTCGCGCCAAGAGGCCGCGTTCGCTCAGATCGCCACCGCAACGATCGATCGGTTCGTGACCTACGCCAACTACACGGAAGTTGTTCTGCGCGGCGCAGTGCCCAGCGCCTTGCGCGTCGGCGATATCGTGGTCAACACAGAGGTCGCCTCGGCCTACCTGCGCAACGTGACAGTGAGGAACAACCGAGCGCGTGGTCTGTTGATCAAGAACAAGAACACGGTCGTCGAAGATTGCCGCCTTAGCAACCAAACCCACACCGCCGTACAGATCACCACCGACTGTGGCTACTGGTGGGAAGGCCGCACGCCGCTCAACATCACCATTCGGCGCACCTTGATCTCGGGCCCCTACCGCGGGCGCACCCTCAAGAACGACCCCTCTTTGGTTCAGGCAGCCATCACCATGATGGTCGAGTCCGTGCCCTCGGGCATGCCCGTGCCGCCTCCAGGGGCCGTGAAGGACATTGTCCTTGAAGACAACACGCTGGAGCGAATCCCGAGCAATGTGTTTTACATCGGCTCGAGCCTCAACGTGACGATTCGCCGCAACGTTGTGAGAAATGTCGACCTTCCGCCTCTGGTCTACTGCAACGCGCAGAGCATCAACGTGTACAACAACCAACTCACCGGCTACACCAACAAGTCAAGCCTGTTTGATCCCAAGTGCAACCGCACCTTGTCCAAGCAGATCAATGACACCAGTATGTTCAAGGGCTTTTTAACCTTGATGCTTTCTTCTTGGTTTGCCCTCTCATCTTTGTTCTTGCAGATGCTTGGAATGGGATCTCTCTGCCCAGCAGTGTCTCTGCCGCCTCTCCGCTTGCGCCTCTGGGCTGGTTGTACTCTTTCTGGACTCTGCTGTAACACTCTTGCAATCTTTCGTCCTAGTGTTTCCAACTCTGTACCAACAAACATTTTATTGGGCCAGGCAGTGTGGGAACTGGGCAGTGAGAAGATGATGGAGGCAAGCCGTGTGAAGCACAAAACACATGGATGGTTCCAACATCTTCTTTAAGGAAGGTAAGTCATTGGCCCTGCGCGGCGTTCGTGTCCCTTTACCCATTCACACCGCACGCATCAGACTTGGTGATGGCGCCCGTCTCTGCGTGGACTGGCGAGAATGTGGTGGAGGCGCCGTCTTCGATGCGCTGGTACCAGCCTAATGCTGTTCGAGGTCATGGAGGAGATGGCGAGGGACGCGCCCAGCTAGGTGTTGACAAAGCGGCCGGTGTTCCCACGCGCGAGTCGATCCTGCGACGGGTGAATAAGCGATGCATCACCGGCGAGGAGGTGGTGGAGGCACTGGTCCAAGGGGGCGTGGTGCGCGAGGGCCAGGTCCTCGAGGCCGTGCTGCAGACGCCCATCGCGCTCGCTCGTCGTCGCCCGCAAGTCTTGCCTCAGCAGGCCACCGTCGCCACTTTCACCGTGCTCAGCACTCAGCGCTTCCAAACGCGCAGGTGCTGTGCACCGCGAGTCGAGGCGGCCTCGACCTCAATCGCTTATTCGTGTGAGTCGCTCTGTGGTGAGAGCAGATCTCAAGCAGCGGCGGGGGAGTACATCGGGCTGCGACTGAGACTGGAGCACCTTTCCCCCGCTGGAGCGGCAACGACAAGGTTCACAGGAACCGCTTCGTTCTTCTCCGTTTATTCGTTTCCATTTAAACATGCGTTCGCTTTCAGGACTTCGTCCGCAGCGAGACCGCTCCTGCGTAGTGGGATGTGCTGATGACCGCTTCTGATGCCCTTGTGGGACTCGTGAAGTCGGTCTCGGTCCGTCTCCACCACTGTGGCCGCTTGCGTTGTGGCTCCGTGCCCTTCTTCTTCATCTCCCTATCGGTACCAGAACCAACTGCACATGGCTTAACCCACATGACCTGACTGGCGTTCCTCTGGCCGCTTGCCAGGGCAAGCCCAGTGGGAGGCCGGCGCAAAGCCGCAAGCCGGGGCGCCACTTTCCCATCGACTCAGGTGTTGCCACCTCCACCGACAGTAGTCACGGCGCAAACCCAACCACAGCCTCTCGCGGTCCGGATCCCACGGGCCACACCCCTTCCGCAGACCAAAGCCTCACCTATCCACCCTTGCTTCAAGCAAGCCGTGCGGCTATATCGCTGGCGTGATCAAAAGAAAGGGTTGCATCTTCTCGATGTTGCGTGTCATCCTTGCGCAGGGGCCATGCTAATCTTCTCTGTATGATTCCAATTTCTGACAGGTGGAGCCTCCCTTTCGGGAGGTCCATCAAGAACCTCTTTTGCCAGCTGCTTTGTTCTCCGCCACTCATGGTGGTAAGCTGGGTTGTGGGATTGACGGATACACTTTTTCTTCTCTTTTTCAAGTTCGCCATAAAAGCACGTCTCTTTTTCGGCAGTAACAGTTCCTGTTTATGGACCGCGGTGGTCACATCATCATAGAGAGCCATTTCTGACGGATACGGCCATACTGCGCAGAAAGCACCGCTTCCCATCCGAACAGCGAAGTTAAGCTGCGCCAGGCGGTGTTAGTACTGGGGTGGGCGACCACCCGGGAATCCACCGTGTCGTATCCTCTTTTTTGTACTGATACTAGTGCTACGAGGATACGTCGTTAGATCACGATCGGTGAGCGGCCGCGTTATGCGCCAGTACATTATTTTTGTCATCAGTAAGAGGTATCACTCGGGTTGCCACCACTCCACGGGCACAGGGGTGCCTCCATGCCATTCGCCGGGCTGCAGGGAAGCAAGCGCCGCCATGAGACCTTGGCGCGAGGCCCACGTCAGTGCCTCTGGCGCGCAGCCAAGCAGCACGGCCAGCGCGTCGCGGAAGAGCTCTGCTGACCGGTCCGACAGCCACCAGCCAGAGTGCCTTGCGTGTGGCGTTGCGTGTTGGTGAGAGGCCTCAAGAGGAGGACACCAGGCGCTTGGTGTGTGGCACGCACCTGGCCCCTTGAATGATCTCCTTGACGACCTGACGTTTCTCTCTGACCGGCCAATCGGCATTCTTGCTGGCGCAGGCGAACATCACCGCAAACCAGCACGCTCTCTCCGGCGCTGCAGGACCATGGACCGCACGCATGTGGGTAAGTTGGAACGGTCGTCAGTTGCGCTCGTTATGCGGTGGCTCCTACGACGTACGAAGACTTTGGTGTTGCCGCAGCATCTTCAGTAGAGCTGGCGGCAGAGAACCATCGGTGATGGCACACGAGGACTCGTTGAGGAAGTGATAGTCGAGATGACTCTTCTCCAAGGGAGCATTATCACCATTTTCATCGAGGAAAGCAAAGGCTGGTGGGTCCATAAGAGCTTCGAGCAGCACTTCAGTGGCGCTGGTGCGCCACAGTATCGTGGAGTCCCACTCTTCATCAGGTACTCCGGCCAACTCATGCGAGCGTGTGACCAGCCGGCAAAAGCCCTGCGCCGCGACCCGCTGTGGAGTATTGTGTGTGTGTATGTTGTTAGCGTGGGGTAACGTTGTTGTTGAGACATGTGAAGAGGGCGTGAACCTGGAGGCGAGGATTGGAACGGAGGGCCAACTGCGCTCGCAGATCCTCCGGCAAACATCCATCGCTCGAGATCGACGATGCCCACTCGGATGGGACCACATGCCTTTCGCCTCTGACGCGTCTACTGTGTTGCCGGTGTTGGTCCACGAGGCACCGCAGCGTCGCCTCTCGCAGCGAAACGATCGCTCCTACGAGAGCGCGCCGCGTGAGCCAGAGAAGTGGGAGTCAAACACAAAGAGAGCGTCCCGACCTCTGGGAGCAGGCAAGAGGGATCGGAGAAGGGCGAATAGCTCCTGCGTGGGCTCGGGCCAGTGCGTGTCCTTGGAGTCGGCGCACAGGGGAGCGACGAACGAGAGCGCCGCGAGCGCCGTCGCGCGCACGCCCAGCGGCTGCGTGTGGTCGTGAACGAGATTCGTCAGAACAGGCATGGTCACCTGCCACCGACTCGGGTACGCCTGTGGGCATGTACGCGTGGTGAGGAGACCAAAAAGGCACGGCCAGAGCGTGTGGGAGAGACCGTTTACCGCAAGACCGACGACTGTGCGCAGCCGCAGGCACTCGTGCGTGCCCCCCTTGTCGCCGCCGACTCTGGCCTGCCACACCTCGGCCATGAACGATCCCGGCCGGTTGGCCGCGCGCAACAGCTCCGGAACAACCGCGTCGAAGCGCGCCTCATCCATCCATGCACAGCCAGGCGGGAATCCTTCGGTCAGAGGCTCTCTCACGGCCGCGGCCTGCGGCGGCACGAGCGCATCCAGCACGGCCTGTGTGTGTGTGTATGTATGTGATGATGTATACATCGGCCGAAATAAAGTCAGCAAACCAAGTGCAGAGTCACGGACGGAGAAGGGAGAGGCGCAGTCACGCGGGAACTAACCGCGAGCAGAGCGAGTTTGTTGGGCACGACCGGGCAGTCGAGCAGCCGGACGATCCACTTGCACGCCGCTGGCAACGCTCTGCTTCGTGTGGCTGCCCACAGACCGTAAGAGGGTCATCGTGTGCGTGGCGATCACGATCGTGGGAGGTGCGTACACACGCCCGGGGCCAAGAACATCTCCCGGAGCTGGTGAAAGGTCATATCGCATGTGGCAGGCGACGCCAGCCCTCGAATCCAACTCTCTAACACCCAGCCTGATTCGTGGCAGGCAATGGTGAGACGTAGCAAACGTCCACAAGGCCTTGACCTTCCAACCAGTGTACCTAGATCGGGGTCCAGGTTGACCCAGTCTTCCTCTTCAATGCCCGCCAACACGTCCGCTGGCTCGCGTGACGCGCTGTCCAAGAAGCGCAGCAGATCCTCCCGTGAGCGCATCACGCTGCTGGCACCATGGTCCGCCTCGAGACATGCCCACACCAGGTCGAACCGCGGCTCACACGCGAGCCGCCGCAGGTGGCCGAGCACGGTCGGGTCTCTCAGCGCACCGGTAAGGATATCATCAACCAGCGCCAGCAAGCATCGAACCAAGCCGCCGTACGGCGCAGGCGTGGGCGCGGCTGGTGGCCGGGGCGGTGAGGCCATCCGGTCCAGCAGGCGCCACAGCACATGCTGAGAAGCCCACTCGGTCCTCTCGCGCAACGCGGCGATCAGGACCTGGGCGTTGGCCATTTGAACACAGGGCAGGGGTCAGCGAGCAGTGCTTTGGGGATCGTATGACGTCACATTTACCTTGTGAAAAGCATTGTGATGTGCGCGGCGACGGACGGTGAACTCCTGCCTGGTGCTCCGCTGCGAGGCGCGTCCATCTTCCGCTTCACGGGCCTCACCAGCGCTCGACAGCGTCGCAGTCGAGGTCGTCGTCGCCCCCGCCGCCAGGCCTTGCGATTCGAGCTGCTGGGCGAGCTCTCGAAACGTCTCTGGCCCCATGAGCGTCGTGATCGCCACTTCCTCCATGCCACAGTCGTTGTACGGCCACAACGAATCTCCTCCTGATTGCAATCATGAGCGATTAGTGGACGGCCAACTGCGGAACAGGCAATTGCACGTACCGGGTAAAGTGCTCCAAGCGGCAGTAACCGGGGCATCGTCGGCGATCACGGCCAGAGCATGCTCGATGGCCTGCTCCGGTGGCTCGGCCATGTGCTCCAGGGCCAGGAGCGACAGCGCCGTCTTTGTGAGCACCCCCGCCTGGTCAAACAGCGTTCTGGCAAACGCCTCAGCCAAGAATCGCCGCATCCCCTCTCCGGGCCTCTGCTCCTCGCCTTCTGTTGCAAGCTCGTCGTCGTGGATGCCGTGCCTGGTGTGTGTTGAGTCCAGGTCAGAATACACCACACAAGCGCAAACACAAGCGCCCAAAACGAACCTGAGCTCGAGGCTCAACCTGAGAGCAGCGCACGCACGGGTCTTGTCGTCGCTGGATTCGTGCAAGAACAGCTGTTCACTCAGCAGCGCCTGCCCCAACGCAACCGTGGCCGGAAACCGAGCCAACAGGGCCACTTTGACCTCGGGCCGAGTCCTCTCGCTGGCCTGTGATCAGATCGCGCACGAGCCATCATGATCTGCATGCACGCGTCTCTGGAGCGTGTGTGTGTGTGTGTGTTGTCGCACGTACAAGAAGTGCCGAGACCTGCTCCATCGTCTCGGTCTGCTCGATGTCCGGCGAGAACGAGCTCAAGGCGAGCATGCGCACCAATTGCAGCTGAGAGGTGCTCCCCTCCACAAGCAGCGCTTCACGCAGGGCAGCCACGATGCGATTTCCAAGCGTGTCGGCCAGGTGAGTGATGGTGCGGTCGCCCTTAGCAGAGGAAGAAGGCGCAGGAGGCGAGGTCCCCGAGCGAAGCGGGGTCTTCTTCAGCGCCTGCCGCACCCACCTCTCTTTTGTTTAAAAAGTAAAGTGGATATTAATGACTCATAATGTTTGGTGTTCGTTTGTGCGCACAGTGAGGGTACAAGGCCGTACCTCGACTTTTAGCCGCGTTCGCCGGTAGTAAGAAGAAGATAAGCAAATATTTTCTTTTGTCCCGAATTACTTTTCTTCAGCCAATGAGGGAAGCGTTCTTCTAGTTGTGGCAAGAGTCACGGGGCACACAGCAGTCACTGCACGTACACAAAGCCCTACTTCCTCTTGTTGAAGTCGATGTGATCCTTCGATGTCGCCGCGCCCGTAACCGCTCTCGGTCCCCGGAGAGGAGCCCACACCAATTCAAAGGAGACCAAAAAAAGAGCAAATAAACTTAAAAAAAATAACATTTATGGTACCTTGACTCTGGTGTATCATGCCACATGACCTGCAATAGGTCATGGCTATATGACTTCCTTGACCAGCTGAACATTTGACATGAGATGATGCTGTTGCATACCTCTGAGTTCAACAGCATCACCAAGTGACTCAATTGCATACTCACTGAGATGACACTCATGCTACTTCTTTACACTGGTCTCCCCAAGATTTTCTGGGGAGAGGTAATGTGCACACAACAGACTCCCCTCAAGTGCACTCAATGGAGCCTTTCCATTTGAGTGCTGGTATGGCCAGCCTCCACCAGTCACCAATCTATGTGTCTTTGGATCTCCTCCTTTGGCTGTGATGGGCACTCAGGTGCCCAATCAGGCCACAAATAAGGAGATGCTGAGGTACACCAAGTGGACCACTGAGGTGTTCCATGTCACACACAAGCCTGGGACCACTCCTATCATTGTGCCCATTGATGATTTGCTGATGCTGTCTCTCTACAACCCAATGGCCAATATTGAACTGGTCACAATTCACAGTGATGAAGATGAAGTCAAACCCACCATCATGACAGCTGACATTGAGGGACCCAATATGGTACCCATTCACATTGTTGAGCCCACCCTTGAGAAGCCTGTTCAGCTTCCCAATCTCATCAATAACATATAAACCAGTATTCACCCAGCTCCTACTTGCAGTTCTTTACAGTTGAGGAGCAGAGGCCACATGGCCAGCAACAGCTCATCACTTTCATTGGCCAAGCCCACTCAATATCATCAATGTTCAACAAGCACTCTTTCTCCTGCCATCAAGTCTCCACCTCATGTCCACTCCCTCATGCCCAAGTCAACATCTGCCAATGAATCACCATCTTCCTCACCAGATTTTTCACCCAGTCCTCAAAGGGGCAACCTCCATGATGGCCACTATGCCACAAGAGCCCAGGCGCTCATCCTGTCTGTGGAAGCTGGTGATCAAGCACACCAACTTCAACCAGTGGGGACTTGTCCAACCTTTCTCACACCTCAACTCTGCCATCAAGTATTCAATCCCAACACTGAAGATAATCAAAAAAGCTCATGCCAGTGAACATGTCATTGAGTGGCAGTTGGCAACAGACAAAGAATACTACAGCCTCACCAAGAACCAGATGTGGGTCCTTGTCCCAAGACCCAAGGGACACCATGTCATCAAGGGCAAGTGGGTCTTCAAGATCAAGTTTCAAGCTGATGGCTCAATTGATTGCTTCAAGGTGTGTTTTGTGGCCAAGGGCTACACCCAGTGCTTTGGGATTGACTTTGATGAGACCTTTGCGCCTGTTATCTACATTGGCAGTTTGCGCTTCATCCTTGCGCTTTCTGCTGCCCTCGACCTCAAGATCAAGGTGCTTGACATGCACACTTGGTGCAAGCACTTGAGTGTTTGTCTTGCCCATCTATGCGAGGCATGCAGCCATAGGCTGATCAACATCTGCTATGTGCCCATGAAGAACAATGCCACCAACATCCTGACCAAGGCCCTCATCACTGCCAAGCACAAGTACCTCGTACACATTGTGGGACTACTCTACCCATCACGCACTTGAGGGGCGTGTTATGGAGCAGGGCCTAGCCCTGCTCTGTACTGACTCTGTTGTGGGCTCTCTACGCGCTATGTGCCTGCTTGGCACCCTCTTAAGAGAGCTGCGACTGCGGCAGACCGCAGAGTCGACAGCAAGTGCGCCAATGGCGCACCGCGTCTGTCAGCATAAATGTGCTAAAACAAACACAAATAAACATTCCTTTTCTTCTCTTTACTTTACAGCTCTTCTTTGTCTCGCGTAGCAGTCTCTTGGCATCGACCATGCACAAAGTCCTTTGTCCCCATGCTTTGCTACATCTCCCCACTGCACCAAACACCTTTTTGTTCTTTGCTCACTTTCTTGTTGGACACCAAGCCTAAACAAAGCGGTGTTTAACAACCTCATGCCAGTGCTTTCAGCAAAAGAGGAAGGTCTTCTACAGGTCTATGGAGCACTGTTGCTTGCTCACTTTCAAGGCAACTCCATCTCCACAATTGACAATTCAGGCGACTTGAAGGCTTGGAACTCATACATGCAAGGTCTCCCACTACTGCTTCACACTCAAGGACATCAAGGTCGAAGAGCTGGCGCTCAACGGACAGGATGTGCATAGCTGGGAGGATCAGGTGGAAATCTCTGATTGTATCAACGACATGGGTGTCGACGACGATGTCCTTGATTTGGCCCTTGCAGAGAGCTCTTGCAGACAGCCCAGCTCCACCTTTTGGAACGTGTTAGAGAAGACAATCCAAGAAGCTCAAGAGAGATACGTGCCCTCCCTGCAGACCAAGATGGGCGAGGACAACGTCCATTGCTGGGCGCTGGTGCGGGTTGGGTTGGTGAAAATTGTTTGCCAAAAGGTGTTTCCGATATGATTACATTCTTAACGTGACCGCCCAGCAACCACGAAATTGAGAAAGAAAAGACAACAGTTGCCAAAACGATGAACCTCCTCGCCAACACACAAGCAAGAGATGAGACTGCAGACCAGGTTCTTGGCGACGACCAACTCATGAGCGCCATCTTGTTACACGTGCATCCGCTTGCGCTTCCCTCCTGTGGCGCGGTTTGTCGAACATGGTGGCGTGCTCTCTGCGACGTAGTGCCTCCCGGTCGGTCGCTTCCTCTTCTGGACGAGATGCGTGAGGACACCACCTCCCCTGGAAAAGGCCGCAACTACGTTCAAGCGCTGGCCAACGAGGGCTGGCTTCCTCTGCTCAAGTGGGCTTGTGCCCAGGGCTGCCCGCTGATGCGGTGGCGCAACGATCACCAACCTCTCACGGGGGCCGTCGAACATGGCCACCTGGCCGTGGTCCAGTGGGCCTACGACCAGAACTGCTACTTGCTCAAGCGCGCGTTGGACAGGGCAGCCAGGAACGGCCACCTGGCGGTACTCGAGTGGGCTCGCGGTCGCCCCTGGTACGTGTTGAGGGCGATCAAGGGGAAAGGTCCGCCCACCTACGTCCGACATACAAGCCCGGCCTGGGACGTGACGACCTGCGCAGAGGCGGCTGAAGGCGGCCATCTCCACATCCTCCAGTGGTTGCGCGAAGAAGGTTGCCCGTGGGATAAGAGGACTACGGCGGCTGCTGTGCAGCAGGGGCACGCAGAGCTGCTCGCTTGGACCCGCGCCAACGGGTGCCCAGAGTAAACAACATAAGCCCTTGAAGGGACATGAAATTTAAAAAGAGGTTAATATCATTTTTGCCAATTTTGACGACTAGAAAACGCACCAGAAAAGACAATAAATAACTATTGTGCGTCATGGAGGACCTGGAGGGGAGGCCTTTGCTCGAGTATGGTTCGTGGTATGCCAGGTTCTATGCTCAGGCACGCCCTTCACTTTTTCGTTCTATATTTATACTATTTATTAACTCGTGGTGGGGCGACTACGCAGTGGGGCCGCACGCTGGTCGGGGTGCTCGCGGCCGCGCTCGTCGTGGCGTTGGTCCTCTTTGTGGTGTTTGCCGCGCTCTACGGGGTCGAGGTCAACAAGAACAAAGATGACTCGACGCCATCTAACGGCGAGTTCGTGACCAGCTGTGTGGCGCCCTTTGTGCCGCCCACAGACGCCTGGCTGGCGGGCATGCGGCTCGGCCTGCGACAACGCCTGCTGAGTCCCGCCGTCTGGCAGACCGTTGCCGGCGGCGCGGCCGACGGCGTGCTGCTGCTCATGGGCCTGGACCTGACCTACCGCAACGACGTCGAGCTCCAGTTCTTCCAGGACACCTCCTTCCTCTACCTCACCGGCGTCGATGAGCCCGGCTACTCCGCGCTCATCAACGTCTCGTCGGGCAACACCACCCTCTTCATGCCCGTGCGCGACAGCAGCTACGCTGTTTGGTAAAAAGCGCAGTTTTTTGTTGAGCCATGCATGAGCTAACCATGTCCGAACAACAACAGGTCAGGCAAGATCCTGCAACCTGACGAGGTCAAGATCAAATACGGCGTCGATCAAGTGTACGCCGAGCTTCCCTCTTTTATTATAGCATTATGTTATTTCACTTCTACAGTTATTTTATCTCCTTTTTTTTGAACTGGCCTGGTGATGGTGGCAGGCTCTACGCCAACCAGCTCGTGGAGGCGCTGTACAATCAGACCAACCAAGGCGCGCTTCAGGTGTACACGCTGCCCAAGACTGCCCAACAAGGCTTCTTGGCCAATTACAGTGTTGACAAGTCGGCCTTGACCAAGTGCGCCACTTCTTGATCTTGACGCTTTGTTTCATCGTTTCCTTCATGTTGACGACTGGCTCGATGCTGTATTTGCACAGGGCGCTCAACTTCGTGCGACCAGTCAAGTCGGCGGAGGAGGTCGAGCTTATCCGCATCGCGTCGAACGTGAGCGCAGCCGCGCATGTCCAGCTGATGAAGTCGATCAAGGCCGGCATCTACGAATACAACATTGACGGCTTGTTCGTCAATCTGTGCTACGCTTGCGGGTACTTTTAATTAATTACAATTATTGTTATTTTTTATTTTATTTTTGGTGTTTGGTTTTTATTTTGTTTTTTATCGTATATAAACATTTTATTCTTTCGTTGTGATCCTATCCCAGGGTGGCGCACCAGGCCTACAGCCCCATCGCAGGCGCGGGCGAGGCGAGCGCCATCCTCCACTACACCGACAACAACGCGCTCATGAAGGACGGCCAGATCTTCCTCGTCGACGCCGGCGGCCAATACCTCGGCTACGCCACCGACATCACTCGTACACAACACCTCCTTCATCCTCCTCCTCTTCTTGTACAAGATGTTGACAACTACAATGCTCGTCAGGCTCGTACCCGGTCGATGGCAAGTGGACCGACGACCAGAAGCTCGTCTACGAGTTGGTGCTCGACCTCCAGACGCGAGGCGTCTCCATGCTGCTGCCCGGCGCCAACTACACGGCGGTGAGCCTCGAGCTGCGGCGGCACTACAACCGCCTCCTGCTCCAGGCGGGCTTCGTGCAGGGCGACGTCGGGACGCTCGACGCGCTCGGCATCTCGACCTACTTTGGGCCGCATGGCTTCGTCCACCACGTTGGCCTCGACGTGCATGATCCGGGCGACATCGGCATCTTGAAGCCCGGCTACACGATGACCATGGAACCCGGCCTCTACTTCATGGTACCTTGTCTCCTTCTTCTCCTTCTTCTTCATCCTCATCAACAACGTCATCAATCGCCAGGACGCGCTGTTGCGACCAGCGCTGAACGACAGCAAGGTGGGGCCGTACCTGGTGCGGGACAAGATCGAGCAGTTCCTCGACGCCAAGTTTGGCGGCGTGAGGATCGAGGACGTCGTGCTCGTCACCGAGGAGGGCAACGAAGTCCTCTCGGCCGGCGTGCCCAAGTCCATCGACGCCATCGAACGCCTCATGCGGCACCAGTCCTGAGCTTTTCCGCCGAATGACCTTTCGGCCGAAAGATTTTGAGGTTGAAACCAATAAAAAACAAAGAGCCGTATCAGGAAGTGGCGGGCTTGATGCCCTTGCGGGCGAGGTAGCGCTCGCGAGCGGCCTGCACGGCCGATATGTCGTTACGTCGCGGCGCCTCGCGCACGGCCTGCGGCCGCTCCATCAGCGGCAGGTCGATGATCGCGCCCTTCTTCCTCTTCTTTTTGTCTGGCTCTTCTTCATCACCCTCGGCCTTGCTTGGCTCTTCCTTCTTCACGTCCTCCTCTTCCTTCTTTTCCTCTTTCTTGACTTGGTGGTCTTGCCTTCGCTCGTCGCCGGCATCGCGTCGCCGCTTGTCGCTTCGTCGATCGTCTTCGGCGTCATCCTCATCCGCGACACGGCGGCGAGCTTCGCGCGCCGCCTCGCGGGCGCGCTCGACGCGCTGCTGCTCCTCCTGCTCTTCTTGCTCGCGCTGCCGCCGGACGCGCTCGCGCTCCTGCTGTTCCTCCTCGGCTCGGCGGCGGGCCTCCTCGGCCTTGCGCTCGGCTTCGCGCTTGATGGCATCGTCCTCGGCGCCGGCAGCGACGTTCCGGCGGTCGAGCAGGCTGGCGTAAAAGTTGAACATGGCGTCCTTCTTCTTGGTGACGTCCTCGTGCTGGGCGTCACGCTTGTCCTGCTCCTCCTGCCACTTCTTCTGCTCCATGAGCTTGCGCTTGTAGGACGACGTCACAAACTTGTCCTTGTCGCCGTAGAGGTGGTCCTCGGCCTCGCGGTCCTTGCGCAGCTTGCGCTCGTACAAGATGTCCTGCTCCTGCTTTCTGTGCTCGGCCTTTTCAAGGAGGGCCTTGATGTACTTGGGCTGTAATTGACATGCAAATTGAATCGAATCAGTTTTACGTCCTCTACACGCGGATTGATTTGCTGAAGGCCAGGTACCTGGCGCTTCTTCTTTTCTTCCTCAAGAATGGCCTTGCGCGAGAGATCCTTTTGTTTGATGTTGTCATAGAGCTCGTCATAGTCATAGGCCGTTGGGTCGTCCTCGAGTACTTTGGCCTGTTCCTCTGCTGCCTGCACCACGGTGAGAGAGGAAGACCGGTGAGATCAGGGCCGCGGCTGCACGAGCAAGTGGGGAAGGTCAGAGCACAACGCACTTGCTTGGCTTTCTTCTTCCTCTCCATCTCCTTCTCCAGCTGTGCTTTCATGTCCTGCGGCTCGTCATCGTCATCAAGACTGAAGATGGAAGGAGGCTTCTTGAGTGCAGGCTTGGCGGCAGTCTTTGCCACTGATGCCGGCTTGAAGAGACCATACTGTCTCCCCTTGAATCCGATCTGCACCGCTGCATCAGGGAAACCGTTAGCACACGAATCTAACCTCCTGGCGAGCTGCATCCAGTACAATTGTTTTGCTGGCTCATCAAGTAAAGGTGTCGTAAGTTGAATGATTAATCATTGCACTTGCCCCGAGTCGGATATTTCTCGACTTTTTTCTCTCTTTTTCTTCAGGGGAACTGTTTCATCTTTATGCAAAATTTGCAGCGTTTAGTTGATCGAAATGGGGCGTTGGTTAACGGCGACGGCAGGGTTCGCGCAAATGTTGAGCTGCGAGCACACACCTTCGACGTTCGAGTTCTTGATGAGTGACACAACAATCGGAATGTAGGCGCTCACAAACTCGGAACACTGGGCAGCAAAGGGAGTCATGCTGCACAGGTTGTTGAGGTACGCTTCGATCTCGCTCACGGTCTTGTTCTGCTCAACGTATGACACCACAAGGCCGACAAGCATCTTGCACATCTGGCAGTCATTGCCGCTCTGACCTGCGGCGAAGAGAGTTGAAATTGATGTCCCGGCAACCAGGCGGAAGAAAGGAAACCAAAACGTACGTTTGGCGGCGTTGACGACCTCGATGAGCCGAGCAGCCGTGCTGTTCGCACTGCAGAAGCCGAACTGCGAGCAGGCGGTCTGGGGGTTCTCGTTCTGGATCACGTAGTTGATAAGGAGAGGCGCGTAGTGCTCGATGAAAGTATCGCACTGGATGGCGAAGCTTGAAGGCGCAAGCGAGCACACAATCTCGAGCTGCTTGATGATTTGCGTTTGCGTGTAGTTTTGCTCGAGATAGCCGTCGATATAGCCAACGGAGAACTGGCACAGCTGGCAGTAAATGGCTGGAGTTGTTGTGAATTAACATTTGATTTGTTGTTCAGAAAGAAGATGAAAGGAGAGGAGTACTGGTCTGGGCCTGGACGGCAAGGCCAAAGCCAAGGACGACAGCAAGGGCGAAGAGGACGGAGAACTTCATCTTCTATGTGCAGAGAGAAAACGAAAACGAAAGAGACGAAAGGAGTCTCGTGTATTTAAATTAGTTTTTTAAGAAAAAACACCGTGGCCGCTGTACAAGGAACACATAGAAGGTGCGGATCAGCTCCTCACGACGATCTAGTGACCGGGCTTGCGACCACCACCGTGCTGCGAGGCTTTACCACCGGGACGGCCACCAGGAAAACCTTGCTGGCCACCGGGACGGCCACCGGGGAAGCCTTGCTGGCCACCAGGGCCACCGGGACGGCCGCCGGGGAAGCCTTGCTGGTTGTCGCTGCCATTGTCGCTGGGTCCACCAGTGGGCCTGGAGCCTTCGTGGTTCGAATTGTTTGAATCGTTGCCGCTATTGTCGTGGTCGCTGCCCTGGCTCTGGCTGTTGTTGCTGGAACACAGCTGGATGTCCTGGCAGACCGCCTCGGGGGCAACGTTCTGGATGAACTGGATGGCGATCGTGGCATAGGCATTCACCGCAGCCACACACTGCGAGGCAACCGGGGTAAGACTGCACAGGCTCTCCAGGTAGGCCTCAACTTGCTGCACGCCCTTGTCCTGCGCCACGTAGGTCTTGAGTGTGCTCACCACCGTCGTGCACAGCGAACACGCCTCGCCGGTGATTTGGGGCTTCTGATCGTTTCCTGTTGAGTCATTGAGTCAGTGTGAGCCAAGTGAGGGTGAATAAAGGAGGCTTAGAACCATTGGTGGGCTTGAAGGCCATCGGCCGCATCGCTAGGACGCCCGTGCACAGGCGAAGCTCCGAGCAGGCGGTCTGCGGGCTCTCGAACTTGACAATGTAGGCCACCAGAATGGGCACGTACTGCTCGACAAACGCGTCGCATGTACCGCGCAGGGGTTCGGGCGACAGATTGCACAGGATCTCGAGCTGCTTTACGATCTGCCCCTGCGTGTAGTTCTGCTGAATGTAGCCATCAATGTACTGCACGGCGAACTGGCACAAGGAACAGGTCTCCTCTGCTCACCATCACAACACAACACTTCTGTTAGATCCCTGCTATGGGTGGATATGTTGGGGATGAAGAGTACGTTGAGCCTGGATCGAGGCCGTGCCGAGCACCAGAACGAGGGTGAAGAGGGCGATCGCCGTGAAGCCCTTGAACATGATGTTATAGGGTAAGGTGTGGAGAGGATGGAATGACGAAGTCTTTCCACACAGACCCTTTATACTTGGGAACTCCCCAACAGCCCGCAGTTCGCCAGATGTCAAGCCCCAGAACGCACGGCCCGCACGGCCCGCACGCCCGCTGCGCATTTCCAACTGCCATGCCGCGTGGTGGTTGGTCGAACGGGCCAGGTTCTCTTCTCCTTTGGTAAAGAACTTGAAAAGTCGCGCACCTCCGCCTCAGTCCACACATTAACCTGCGGGCGGACGTAACCACCACAGGAGCAAGAAGAAGCTCCACCTCCCCGGGCTGCCCCGCAGTAAACGAGGCCGGGGGCAATGAGAAGACAGAAAGTAGGCCTTGAAGCTGCCGGTTGTTTGCTTCGTGGGGTGTGCACACGTCGCTAACAACAGGGGTAACCATCGCTGAGTTCACGACAACGCCTTGCTTGTCTTTGACGGCAACGGTCGCCCTCCTCAGGAGCTCATCAGCAAAGGAATTTGGGGAATGTGTGCAATATTTTGGGGCGTAACGGAGCAAAACGCCGTCGCCTTGTCGTCTGAGCAGGTTCTTTGCTTCAGTTATCGCTCAGCTGTCTGTGCGCCTTGGGCCTACCAGCCGCGACGCAGCTGTTCTTCCGGTCATGTGGAAGGTTGGGCAGGGTCTCTACCTTCGCGGCTTCCCCGCCGCAGCTGGTGCTGCTGACGATCACAACAACAAGAAGAAGATCAGGCATGGTGAGCAGAGCGGCGAGAGCGCCGCTGTGGAGGGACAAGGAAATGGAGGCGAAGAGACTGTAAATGAACGAGGAGTTGATGGAGGTGAAGCTAGCGTCCCGCCACTGCTCGAAGATCGAGAGCTGGTGCGTCATGGAATCACACATCGACTGCTGGTCGTTGCGCACCGCGTGCCACTCGAGCTACACTACGTTCTCGACCCTGCTACAGTGGTGCGCACTTTGCCTGGAGATCTTCCAACCCCCTCCCCCCAAATACTGTTATTTTTCTTGGCAGACGCGATTATTATTGATTTCGTGACTTCAATTTGCTTTCGTGAGGCACATTATGTTTATCCAAATAGACAACTTTTATTTCCCCTTTTTTCAACGATAATAATTAATTTGCAATTATAATACTTTTTACTTTTGAGGCCCTGCGGGCTGAACAAAATAGACTGATAAACAAGCAATACTTTGCAGGATAACCTTGGCCTGCAAAGCAAGCAGGTCGAAGTGCCTCTCAAGGCCAAGAAGAACAACAAGAAGAAGGAACGCGAAGTCCTGTCCAGATCTGACGGCGCGTCGCCCCAGCAGGGGTCATCGTCCCCACCACCCGCGTGGGTCGATGAATGCCGCGAGTTCGTGGCCCAGGCCGTGCCCACGCCACCACCGTCTTCATCCTCGTCTTCGTCCTCGTCGTCAGCCTCAGAAGTGATCGGTCGCGGCGCAGTGCTGATCGAGGGCGACCCCGCGGCCGCGTGCGGCGTCGTGCTGGCCTGCCTCCTGCTCCTGCCCTGGCTCCGACACGCGCCCAAGGCCGATGCGACCAGCGGGAAGAAGACCAAGAAGAAGCACAAGGGCTCCACCATCGCCGCCGACAACGCTGCTCCGCCGCTGACCTATGACGCGGCCCTTCGGCTGCTCAAGCGCCGATGCCGCGTCGCTCCGCCAGACTTGCCGCGCGGCCTCGTGGCTGCGCTCAAGGCCATCGCCGCGCCTGAGCCGGTCGACGGCCAAAAGGCCATCGAAGAGGGTGTCAACGGACAAGAGTCTGCGCCAGCCATCGTCGTGGCCGAGCCCGAGGCCGAGGCCGCTGCGCCAGCGTCGCAGGTCGCCGACGCACCGTCACCTGCCGCCGTGGCCGAGCTTGACCAGAAGCTCGCCACACTGGCATCTCCGCTGCCACAGCAGCCACGGGCGCGCCCGGCCCTCTTCTCGGGCGTGCTGGCCACCCTGCGCCGCGTGGGCAAGAGCCGCAGCAACGAGACCATCCCCTTGCCCAGCGAGGCGGCACCGGCCGCCGACCCGTCGGCCAAGCGCGCCGGCCGTTCGGCCACGGCGTCGGCCGGGTCTTCGTCCTCGACGGCAGCGGCGCCCGTGCCGGCATCCACGCCCACGCCGAGCGCCGATATGGGCGACAGCGCCTCGGACGCCTCGGGCGCGCAGCCGTCCCCGGCGGCGTCGCCCCTGCCGCGGCGCCCGACCCTCCGCGCGCAGGCACAGACGCCGGCCCTGCGCGCGTCGGCCGACAACCCCGGCACATGGTTCAACACGACCAGCGGCCAGCCCTCGGCCGCGCCTGCGGGCGACCGCGGTGAGCCCCTGGCCTACGTGCGCCGCGGCAACCGGCCAAGCGACAAGCCCGACCCCAGCGACAAAATTTACAAGCTCGGGGTACATTTTTTAGACTTTTTTTTGATAATTTAAGAATTTAATTCAAAATATTTACATTTTATTCTGCAATTCAGGACCTTCCGCGAGACTTGCGATCGTCGGTGTTGGCGACCAAGATCCCGTTCGACGAGCTGGAGCGGCACTTTGACATCGTACTCAACATCCTCTACTTCAACAAGAAGGTGGAACTGCCCAGGAGGCCCCGACGCCCGGACGTCTTGGCCGAGGCGCCCGTCTCGCCCGAGGACGAAGCGCCCGCCCCGGTAGGCCCGCGGTTCGCCTACAAGACGGAAGGTTCGCCACATTTTTCTTTTACATTTATTCTATTTCTGTTCAAATATTTACCTTTTTTTGTTTGAATGAGCAGAGGAGCTGTTGAACACGACCATCAACCCGAAGAAGGCGTTCAAGTTCATCTGCATGAGCGGCGAGGGGTACGCAGCGTCTAGTTCCTCATCGTCTTCCCCAATTGTCTGTTCTTTGGACCGCGCTCACGTTGCTGGGGCATGTCTATCGCAGGGGCTACGGCAAGGTGTGGACCGCCAAGTCAGACGTGCCCGACTTCAAGGTTCTGCCCCTCTTCTTGCTGGCTCGCCAAGCCCAGCCTGTTTGTGGTGTTGGTGTTGACGTGCAGCGCTATCATGTCGAGCAGGGCAAGGTGGCCATCAAGCGGCTGCAACACGTGGAGGTCAAGGAGAAGAAGCACAACATCAACGAAATGAGTTTCCTCTCCTTCTGCAGGCACCCCAACATCGTCGTCTACTACACATCCGTCCTCCTCAAGAACGAGCTCCTTGTGCGCATCCTCCTCTTCACCGCCATTCTTCAAATTCTTCACGTGCTCACGTTGTCGTCGTCGTCATCGTCGTTGTATGCGACGCAACAGATCGTGATGGAGCACATGGAAGGCGGCACGCTGACAGAGGCGACGAAGGGCCACAACTTCACGGAGCTGCAGATCGCTTACGTGGCCCGCGAGCTGCTGAGCGCGCTGGTCTACCTGCACGACCACCGGCTGGCGCACCGGGACCTGAAGAGTGCCAACATCATGATGACCATCAAGGGCCAGATCAAGCTGATCGACTTTGGCCTCTGCGTCGACGTGTCGTCCGGGCCGCGCAACGACATGGTCGGCTCGCCCTTTTGGATGGCGCCGGAGATGGTCGGGCGGCGACCCCACTCGACGCCCGTCGACATCTGGTCGTTTGCCATCTCGCTGCTCGAGCTGGCCAACAAGGACCCGCCGCACCGCAAGTCGTCCATCAAGTGCATGTTCACCTTTGGCACCGTCGGCTGCCCGGACCCGCTCAACGAGCCGGGCAAGTGGTCGCCCGCCTTCAAGGACTTTCTGGCCCAGTGCCTCCAGGTCGACCCGGCCCGGCGCGCCACCGCGCGGCAGCTCCTGCGCCACCCGTTCGTCCTCAAGACGGCCGCCCAGAAGCAGATGGCCCAGCTCATCAACCAGATCTTCATGCAGACCGCCATCTCCCAGGTCGTCATCAGCTGATGCTACCACAACAACCATTACAAATAAGAATAAGAACAGGAGAGAGGAGAAGAAAACCAACAACGTGACACTCGTAGTAATAGTAATAATAAACCATACATACACAAGAGAGATAAGTTTCGACTTTTCTGGCGAAGCTCGGCAGCTTAGTTCGACGGAACGGTGGGGCCAGTCTTCATCGCCAGTATGAACGAAGAAGCCTTTGGTGCCTCTTTCTGCCCTGGTCATTCGCTGGGTGGTGGGTTGGGGAGAGGACTGGGAGACAAAGAGACGTCACGTGACGTGTTGTGGCGGAACAGTACGGGCACAGCTTCAAAAAAGCAGACTGTGGACACCAGGCCAGCTCTCGATTATAATTAGAAACAAATCGATGGAGGGGGTGAGCCACCACTACGTGCACCTCACTAGTGGCGTGCGGCTCCACTACGCCGAGTGGGCGCCAGCAGGGGAGGCTAGTGCAGAAGACTCGACAAAGAAGAAGCTGCCACCGGTTGTGCTGTGCCATGGCTGGCCTGACATCTGGCTCACCTGGCGCCACCAGGCAAGCTCGCGCCCCTTTAATTACTGCCTACAATCGTAGCGACGCCCTGATCTTGCTCATATGTCGCTTAATGCTAGATACGGGCGCTTGGGGAGGCCGGCTTTCGCGTGCTGGCGCCCGACATGCGCGGCTTTGGTGA
Organism: Acanthamoeba lenticulata; assembly: GCA_002179805.1. Lineage (NCBI taxonomy): Eukaryota > Discosea > Longamoebia > Acanthamoebidae > Acanthamoeba > Acanthamoeba lenticulata. Next base: position 38,479 of record NAVB01000144.1, on the reverse strand, counting down.
GTCGCAAGGACCATACGAGGTGATAGCTCATGCCCCTCCTTCCCCTCTTAATCTTGCCACTCATGCTCTTGGTCCTGACCAGGTTGAGGCATACGGTCAAGAGGAAGCCACCGCTGACATGGTGTGCCTCCTCGACGTGCTCTCAATCGACAAGGCCGTGTTCATCGGCCACGATTGGTACCTGGCCATCTCCATCTTTGTTTTTATTTATTTTTTTTAATTGCATAAATTCCGCAGGGGCGGCTCGGTTGTGTGGGCGATGGCTTTGCACCACCCACAGCGCGTGCTTGGCGTGGCGGCCCTCAACACACCCTTCTTCCCGCCTAACCCGGACCACAATCCGATGGTCGCAATGCGCGCCAAGCCGGGCCACTACGATTACCAGCTCTACTTCATGCAGGAGGGAGTGGCCGAGGCCGAGTTCGAGCGGGACGTAGAGCATGCTCTGGCATGCATCATCCGCTCGAGCCACCACGACGACGTGTTGCCGCTTCTCGAGCACATACAAGAGCAACAGCAACAAACCCCGGGCTTTGTGTTGTCGACCAGCAACGTACGGGAGCGAGGCGGAATGCTGGTCGGCTTCCCGCCCAAGGATCGCATCAAGCACAGCATGATGCTCACCGACGCCGAGTTTGCGACCTACGTGCGCGCCTTCACCCAGAGCGGCTTCCGCGGCGGCCTCAACTGGTATCGGTGCGTTATCATTGGCTTCACGTCATCACTGTTGTCATCGTCTTTGGCGAAGCTGATCAACGCGGCGAACGCGTGAGGGCACAGAAATGCGGAGAAGAACTGGCGATGGAACTGCACAAAGGCCGGACGCAAGATTGAGCAACCGTGCCTCATGATCACCGCTGGCAAGGACCATGTGCTGCCCCCCTCGGCCACACGTCACATGGAGCGATGGGTTCGTTCGGATCTTTCACCCTTGAATCTCTTCGTCCTCTTTCTGATAGCGGTCGACTGTCGTCAGATACCGCGTCTATCACGACACCACATCGAGAACTGTGGCCACTGGACCCAGCAAGAGCACCCGCAGGAGGTAAGCGCCACTTTTGTCATGTGTGTCCATGGTGGGCAGCCATTCACGCGTCTTTGGGGGGGGGACGGCAGGTCAATCGGGTGCTGTTGGATTGGCTTCGCACGAACTTCGCCACCGACGCTCAGAAGCCCACGACGGGGCACCAAGCGCGCCTCTAAATGAACAACACCGTCACCACCACTGTTCGTGTGGTGTGGAGATAAGATTGGCCTTGTCCGCAATAAAAGGAAATTCAAAAAATATTTGAGGAAAAAGAGCCCATTAGGCAGGACGAGTTTTCTTTGGCTTCGCGCGGATGAAGATGAGGCAGGAGACGAGGCCTGTCGTCCTGCTGCTCGGTCAGCAAGCTCTTTTGCTCTTTCTCATTGTTCGCTCAAGCGCGGTCACACAGACGATAGTTGCTGAGTGGGGCACGTGATGATAGAAGAGGAGAAACTCAAGAAGCACCTGGCCAAGGCGCCCGTCTTCCGTAAAATCAAGAAGAAGCGGGACAAAGTGAATCACCGTGAGGGCACGCGCAAGGAGTACCCGCCTATCCACCTCAATGACCCCGAGCACAATGCACGCAAAGAGAACTTTTTCCCATCCAACGTTATTACGAGCTCCAAGTACACCCTGTGGAGCTTCCTCCCCCTTGTCCTATGGTCGCAGTATCGCCGCGCTACCACCATCTACTTCACCCTTATATTCATTATCACCGCCATCCCTGCGTACGCTTTTTCTCCTCCCTCTCTTTCTCTACTTGTACTCTACAAATCAAATCCTTCATGCTGAACTCGTTATCTCCTGCCCGCAACAGCGTCTCGCCCATCACGCCATGGACAGGCCTCATAGGCTTGCTCTTCATCCTTGTCGTCTCCGCTGTGCGCGAGGGCTGGGAGGACATTGTACGTGTTCCTCTCTACGACCTTGTACGGGCCCTGCTTGCTGTCTCATTCTATTCTTCCTCGTTGCTGCGCCAGTTGAGGCATCGGGCCGACAAGAAGGTGAACGACCGAGAGTACAGGCTCGTCAAGCACGGCGGCAAGGTCGAGAAGGTGCGCAGCCGCGACCTCCACGTCGGCGATCTCGTGTGCGTGGAGGCCGACGAGGCTATCCCGGCCGACATGGTACTCCTCGCCAGCGCCAACGAAGAGGGCGTCGCCTACATGGAGACCTCCCAGCTCGACGGGTTCGTTCATCGTCTCCTTCTCCTTTGTCAAAATCATCGGTTTTGCTTATCTTGATGCCTCTTGTGAACAGAGAAACGAACCTGAAGCAGCGCAAGGTCCCGCCGGCCACGACCGGCAAGGACCGGAGCGAGCTGGCCGACCTACGCGGCGTGGTCAAGTGCGAGCGCCCCAACCACATCCTTTACTCCTTCAAGGGCACGCTCGAGGTCGAGGGCGGCGACGACCCGACGCCGCTGGACAAGCAGCATCTGCTCCTCCAGAACGCCTACCTCCGCAACGTGAAGTGGATCATCGGCCTTGTCGGTGCGCACCAATGCTCAACTTTCTCGTTCATGCTCATGTTCCTTTGGCTGACGGCGGAGTAGTATACGCCGGTCCTGAGACGAAGTTGAGCCTCAATCAACGCGATCCGCCCTTCAAGTACTCCTCGCTCGACAAGAGGCACGTCCGCCTTTGATTTCGTTATCGCTTTTATTAAATTACACTTTTTTTTGTTTGTTTCAACGTACTTATACATGTCGATGAATCGGCTCACCAGGTTGAATAAGTACGTCCTGGTGATCTTCCTGCTTGATCTGCTGATCTGTTTGGCGCTGGCCCTCCTTGGCGGCCTGTTCGAGTACCAGTATGCCGCCCACAACGAGTATCTCACCGTACGTGCTTTGCCTCTTTTTTCTCTGTTATCTGATAAAAAGCTGAGACGTTATCTGCCGTCTCGCAGGATGACCCAAGCGGGTACTGGGTGGTGGGGCTCAAGCGCTTCACGTCGTACTTTGCGCTCCTCAGCTTCCTCATTCCGCTCTCGCTCGTCGTCTCCCTCGAGGTCGTCAAGGTGCGCACTCCTCTCCTTTCTCTTCTCTCCTTCTTGCAGAACCAGAGGCAATAACATCATCAACATACTTGTTGTGTTCTCTTCTGCGTCTTGATCATGGTCTTGATCAGGTAATCCAATCGCGCTTCATGGAGTGGGACAAGAAGATGGCCACCGAAGACGGCCGCATGACCGCCCGCACGTCGACCCTTACCGACGAACTCGCCCTCGTGCGCCTTCCTCTCGTCGTCATCACTCCGGATTTGGCACTTCAATACTCACCTCGGGAGAGGTGCCGGCATTGTGCAGGTCAAGTACGTGTTCTGTGACAAGACAGGAACGCTCACGGAGAACGTGATGAAGTTCAGGCAGTGCTCCATCGGTGGGCGCCTTTACGAGGACGCCGCCGAGGGCCGCCTTCGCCGCGTCGCCCTCGTACGATATCACCACCCTCGTCGTTTTCATTGTCACTATCATCATCTTCATTCAGCGCTGATCGATGTTGGGGCGAGCAGGAGGGCGCTGGCAAGGACGAAGCGCGCGAGGCCGAGAACTTTTTGAGGTGCATGGCCCTTTGCCACGCGGCCATTCCCGACTCGCCGCAGCAGCAAGCCCGCGATGAAGAGGCCGCTAGCGACAATATTGATAGTGATGAAGATGAAGACAAGACGAAGAAGGAAAAGAAGAAGACCGAGAAGAAAAAGAAGAGAAAGGTCAAGAAGATGGACCTGGACGAGGACGAGCATGATGACCGGGACAACGATGAGGATCACGAGGATCAGGCCGACGAAGAAGACGAGGATGCGCAGATCGACTACAAGGCATCGTCACCCGACGAAGAGGCCCTCTGCCGGGCGGCCCGAGACAACGGCTTTGTGTTTGTTCGCCGCGCGCCGCAGGCCCTCACTCTCCGCGAGAACGGTGCGTGTGTCGCGCGTGTGCGGTGCGCGTGTTGCGTATGTCGTGTTGTGTTGTGTTGCGTCGATAAATCTTAACGCGGGGTCGCGTGTGTCGTGTCCAGGCGAGGAAGTCGAGTACGAGCTGCTGTGCACGATGGAGTTCACGTCCGACCGCAAGCGCATGTCGGTCATCGTCCGCCTCCCTGCTGCCGACGGCAGCAAGGGCGACGGCAAGGGCAAGTCCAAGGGCAAGGATGGCTCTGTCATCAAGCTCTACTGCAAGGGCGCTGACTCGGTCATGCTCGAACGCCTCAAGGGCAGCGGCCAAGATCAGGATGAACCGAAAGATGATGATGACGATGATGATGACGATGAGGAAGACGACGAGGAGGAACAAGACGAGGGCGGAGTGAGGGGACGGACGCGAAAGCAGCTTCATGCGATGGCGCGGGCTGGCCTGCGTACGCTGATCCTGGCCGAGCGTGAGCTCTCTGAGGACGAGTGCCAGCAATTCCTCGAGCGTTATCGCGATGCCTCGAACCAACTCGACGACCGCGAACGCGCCGTACGTCACTCAATCTTCCACTTGTTCGTCCCCAGTGGATCGCGTGGTGGTTCTCAATTTGATTCGATGAATCAACAAATTGGCAGGTGGAAGAGGTTTGTGATGAGATAGAACGGGACCTCGAGCTCGTTGGAGCCACGGGTATAGAGGACAAGCTACAAAAGCGTGTTCCCGAGACCATCCAGTACCTCCTCGACGTACGCCTCTCCCGCCAAATCTTTTTTGTGTATTTAACAAGTGGAATGCAAAATATGTTTTGGCATATTCAGGCTGGAATGAAAGTGTGGGTGATCACGGGCGACAAGCAAGAGACGGCGATCAACATTGCCTACTCGTGTCGTCTGCTGCAGCAGGATATGAAGCTGATCAAGCTCAATGCCGACTCCTCCGAAGAGTGCCTCAAGCTTCTTAAGAAACATCTCGACAAGACTCGACACTACGTCGAAGAGGACGACGAAGAGGACGACGACAAAGAAGCCGATGAAAACAAAAAGAACAAGGAGAAGAAGAAGAAGAAGAAAAAGGATTTGGCGTGCGTGATCGACGGCCACACGCTCAAGTACGCCGTTAAGGACCACCCCGATGAGCTGGTCGAGCTCACGGGCCGCTGCCACGCTGTCATCTGCTGCCGAGCCACGCCCCTTCAGAAGGTTCGATACAATGCTTTAAATTTTTTTTCCAATTTTTTGTCTCATTTTGATATCATTCTTATCCAAAATCTCTTAATAATTCTTGAAATTTGTGGGCTTTCTACAGGCCAAGGTGGTGAAGCTCATGCGCGAGGCGTCGGGCGCGGTGACGGCGGCTGTGGGCGACGGCGCCAATGACGTGGCGATGATCCACGCTGCCCACGTCGGCATCGGCCTCTTTGGCAAAGAGGGCACCCAGGCCGCTCGGTACCCTATCATCCCCTTCTTCGTCTTATCATCGTCCTGACGCGACATGCGCGCTCCAATGGCAGAGCGTCGGACTTTGCGATTCGGCGGTTCGCGCATCTGAGGCGGCTGCTGTGCGTGCACGGGCGCTACTCGATGGTCCGCAATGCGCTGCTCATCCACTACGCCTTCTACAAGAACGCCGCTGTCTTCCTCGTCCTCGTCTGGCTCGCCTTTTTCTCTGGCTTCTCTGCTCAGGTTCCAACTCCCCCGCACATGTGCCCTGTTGCGATTGTGGGCTGAACTCGGACTTGTGTCGCGTCGTTCTGTACAGACGATCTACGATGAGTGGCTGATGGCGTTCTTCAACATCATCATCACGTCGCTCCCGCCGCTGGCCATCGCCACGTTTGAGCGTGACATCCCCGAACGCGCCATCAAACGCGTACGTCCTATCCCTTTCTTGAACCCGCCAAGTCCGAATCGGGCGCTGATCGTCAAGCTTGTGCGCGTTCGTGGTGTGGTCGGAACAGCACCCGGAAGTCTACGCGCGGGTGCAGAGCCACACGGTCTTCACCTGGAAGACCCTCACGGGCTGGTTCCTCAGCGCCATTTACCACTCGCTCGGTACGTGTTTCCCCCTTCCCGCGTATGCGTGTGTGCGTCTTGTTGAGGCTGACCCGCGTGTGCATGTTGCACGTCTTGTGTGCAAAGTGCTCTTCTTCGGGGCCTACCTGCTATGGGACGAGGGCACCGTCGACCCGTTCGGCCGCACCCTGGGCTTCTGGGACCTCGGCAACCTCATCCTTCTCGTCGGGTGAGCCATTTTAGACTATTTATTATTATTTATTATTTATTATCATTTATTAATAATAGAAATATATATTTACACCCGTGGTTGGCAGTATTGCGGTGATCTCGCTGAAGCTGGTGGTGCACGTGAACGAGTGGAACTGGCTGGTGCATTTGAGCGTGTGGGGCTCCTTCGTGGTCTACTTGGGCATCTCCATCGCCGTCAACCTCGTCTACGCCGTCTACCCGGGCCTCTTTGCCGCCCAATACTATGCCTTTTGTACGTGTGTCTCTGCACGCGCGCGTGTCCTTTCATTCGCGTATTCGCTGACACGAGTGTGCCGTGCCGTGCAGTCCAAATGGTGATGCTGCCGGCCACCTACGCGTGGCTTGGGTTCGGCATCGTCGCGTGCCTTCTGCCCGACTTCATCATTGTCTTGTACGCCGACCCGCCGCACACACACGCGCGTTTGTGCCTTGTCGCTGACGCTGGTTACTGACACCTGCACACAATAGTGTGAAACGGATGTACTTCCCGGAGGAGTGGCACATCGTGCAGGAGCGCTACTGCAGGCCGCACACGGGCGACGCCGTCGCGCGGCGCACGAAGAAGACCAAATACTTTGGCCGGCGCCTCTTCACCAGCGACGACGAAGTTCACGAAGATGAGACGATGCCCCTCACGATCGAGGAAAGCGAGCGCCCTTCCGTGGGCCACCAGTGGGTCTGACCTTAGCAGCAGGTGCGATTTCTATTTGACAAATAGGACGAGTACGTTTGCTTTCTTGTTCTTCATGCCCGAGGTCACGCATCTGCCCCTGTGGGTTCGTCGTCTTGGGGCGCTGTTGAGGAAGATGAATCGCCAAAATACTGGGGAACGAGTTGTTCGTAGATTTGCTGGTCCCTGCTCGTGCGTGTGTGAGCGTTGTTGAGATCGATCAAAAGCTATAGGAGGGATTCGGCTACGAACCGTGCGGTGAAGACGTTGAAGATGACGAGATCCATGCGCGTTCGGTTGTCGTCCTTGTCCAGCCACTCGCGCACCGTTTTCTTTACGCCACTTGCGATTGTCAATTGACAGAAAACGCACGCAACATACAACACAACGTCGACAACGCACCAGGGCGATGTGGGCGGCTTCCTCTTGCGGGTACCCGAACACGCCCGTCGAGATGCAGCAGAACGCGATCGACCGGAGGTCGTGCTGCTTGACCAGCTCGAGGCACGACCAGTAGCACGAGCGAAGCTGGGCGGCCTGGCCCGGCTCCGGACGGCCGCGCACGGCGCAGATGGGCCCGACTGTGTGCAGCACCGCGCGGCTGGGCAGCTCGAAGCCGGGCGTCAGCCGCGCGACGCCCGTGGGCTCAGGGCGGCCGCCGTCGGCCCGCATCAGCGCTCGGCAGGCGGCCCGGAGGCGCGGTCCGGCCCGGCAGTGGATGGCGTTGTCGATGCACGGGTGGTTGGGCCGGAAGCAGCCCAGCAAGCGGTCGTTGGCCGCGTTGACGATGGCGCCGACGCGCAGTCGAGTGATGTCGCCGCGCCACACGGCCACTGGCGAGGACGGAGGCCTGAGGATGTCCTCGAGAGCGACGTCGTCGGCCCGCGCGCGCCGTTCGGCGGCCACCAGGATGTCGACCCGCGCCATGACCGCCTCGGGCGGATCAAATTGCAGCGTGGTCAGCTGGTCCTTGAGGAACTGCCTCACGCGGGCGGCCTGCTGGTGCCGCTCGTCGGCGGTCGCGCTAGCGCTCGCACTGGCGTTGGCGCGCATGGACGCAACACGCGCGTCGATCGCCGCCGCGCGCTCGGGCCCGATGTGGGCGGCGAGGGCTGCTGTGTCGGTCAAGTCGGGGAGGTCGGCTGGCCAAGTGGCCGCGTAGGTGTCGTCATTTTCCGCAAATGAACGGACCTCCTCAAGGGCACGCCACACGAGGTTGGCTCGATAGACGTCGCAGGCGGCATCAAGTGCAAGCATCTCGAGGCGTTGTTGTTCGGCTTCAGACTGTGCGTCGTCGCTGGTGGTTGGTTTTTGTTCTGTAACCCTGGCCGTTGCTGCAGTTTCCTCGCTTTGGCGGTGTTCGTTTTCGTTAGAGTTTTCTCCTTGGTGGAGGTTCATCTGTTCCACGCCTTCAATAACGCCTTCCATCTCGCCGCAACCACAAGCTTCACGAAGAACTGATTTTCATATTCATTTCAGGGGAGATAGTTTTTTTTTTTTTTTTTTGTTTTTGCAGAACTTTATTCAAGCTGCTGAAATTTCGAAAGTCTTTGGCAGCACGAAAGATCAGTCAATTGATCAACAGACAGAGGAGAGCAACAATGAATGATGTCGTAGTGAAGGTGCTTGTGCCAGTGGACCCGTCTGACGCGTCCAAGTGGAAGCAGACGAGCGCCGTGAGTGGGTACGAAGAAGTGAGAGAGACGCTGCCCTGCATCTTCAGCATCAAGGTGCTCAAGCATAATCTTTGCAAGCGCCACTACTGGCCTCCCGAGAACTATCGCCTCCTCCAGCGTGTCGTGTTCGACCAAGAAGAGCTCAACGACGACCAGGACGACGCATCTGAGAAGCAGAGCAGCGCGGGCGGGCGAGGCCAGGCCCAGGCGCCCCTGGCCGACAGAAAGGAGGCCAGCAAAGGGGCCGCATCGATTCAAGAGGCCTGGAAGTGGCTCGAGGACGAGAGCGCCAGCGTGATGGAGTTGCCCGCCGAGGCGGTCCTCCTCCTCGAGGCCCGCCAGCCCGACGGCCGGTGGCCCACGGACCGACACGATCCCACCACGCTGCGGCTCCTGCAGCAGGCCCGCCAGAAGCGCCAGGCCAAGCAACAAGAGCAGCAGAAACAGCATCAACCACCGCTTCAGCCGCAGCACCAGATACAGCCACGAAGTGCTAGCACCAGCAACAGCGGCCAAAGCAGTAGTCAAAGCAGTAGCCAAAGCACCAGGCCTACAGCACCAGCGCCAGTGCCTCAGCAAACTGGCTGGGGTAACTTGAGCGGTTTCACGTACGTAGCCCCATTCTGAATCATCTTCTTCTGTTTTAATCGTTTCCACCACAACTTTTTATTGTGTTCTTTTTTTGTGCGTTTAGTGGTGGCGGATGGTACGACGACGAGGACGAGTGGGAGAAGCCTCGAGGGCCCGCGGCCTCGTCAGGCGCCGCCTTTGTCCCACCACCGGGCTACCAGATGAGTGAAGACGAGCAGCTGCAGGCGGCCATGATGCTCTCGCGCGTCGAGGCCGACGCTGACGTACGTGTCCGCCCGAGCGCGCTGCACACATACGCGCGTGAGTCAACACTGACACGACGGCTCGCCCCATCTTAGGCGGACAAAGAGCAGGACTTTGAGGGCCTGATGCTGAGCAAGGGCCTCATCATCAAGCCCATCCAGGACGACGGCAACTGCCTGTTCGGGGCTGTCGCCGACCAGGCCTACGCCGACCCGTCTCTCCACGCCGAGTTACGCAAGCTGTGCCTCGACTACATGGTATGTCATCGACACACAGAGCATTATATCTTTTAATATTTAACAACGTGGTGATGGTGAGTAGGAGAAGGACCGGGACCACTTCTCCCAGTTCGTGACAGAGGACTTTGACGCCTATGTCCTTAGGAAGCGGTGCCTTGGGGTGTACGCCAACCACGCCGAGATCCAGGCCCTCTCTGAGATGCTTGGCCGCCCGATCGAAGTCTACTCCTACGCGGCAGAGCCGCTCAACACCTTCCAGGCCGCCGCCCTTGCTGCCACGGCCGCCGCCACGGGTAGCGACGTTGGCGCTGCCACCGTGCGGCCTATTCGCATCACGTATCATCGGTACGCATTTTCCTCCATCTTGGCACTAGCCTCGATCTAATCGTGGATGGGCAGAGGCAACCACTACAACTCGTTGCGGGCGCTAGATGAAGACGAAACGGTGAAGATGTCCCCGCCGCCACGGCTGACACCTGCTGCCCAGACACCAGCAGCCACAGCGGCCAGTGGTAGCGGTAGCGCAGGCCAAGGTGAGCAGGCCAATGTGTGTTTCTTGTGTGGACAAGCGTGCCTCGATTACGAAGACCTTCAGATTCACATGTTCACCACCTGCGAGAAGCGGGATCTTCTCTAATGCAGTGCACCTTCAACTTTTTGTTTTGTTTTTTGTTGCCCCGATTTTGGCGCCAAAAGTGAAAACGGTCCGGTTGGCGGTTGCGCGTCACAAAAAACTTCTTTAATTTCTCCTTTGCCAAGCCCGGAGAGGATGATGGATACAGACACTCAGGACAATGGCATTGCCATTGCCGAGACCACAAAGGCAAAGGAAAGCGGGGATGTGGTTGATTTCTTCGCCGTGCGCAAGGCTGAGCATTTCCTCAAGCTGCTGGCCACGCCCACGTTGACTCGGTTGTGGTTCAACAACCTGCACACGAGCCAGACCGCATCGCCCCCGCGGCGACGTGATCTCATTGCCGCCCTCAGACGCGTCATCGAGCATGCCGGCTATCGCCATCTCGTCGACCTTCCTTCGCAGGACCTCCTCCGGCGCATGGCCATCGCCCTGGGTGTGCCCTTGACACGGCCCAACGCGAGTCGTGTTGAATGCCGCAAGCGCGTAAGCGAGTATCTTGAGGACAATGGCGTTGAGTTTGCGCTTGCGCGGCTCGACGACTCCATCCAGTTGGCTCTCTGTCAGGTGAAGCGTTTGTTTTTTATTTTGTTGTATGATCCTGTTTTAACACCTTACATCATTTGTTTTCATTTTTATCCATGCATTTCCATATATCCATTTATATCTAAACTAAAGCTGTTTATCAAGACCCTTGGTATGGTGTTGATGGTGACCGATGGCGGGACGATCAACCGCGAGCGACGGAGCGCCAGCATTGAGGCCGCCATCAACAGGTTTGTGGTGTCTTCATGGTCCTACATGCTCATCCTCACCATGCATGGTCATCATCATCATCTAGTGCGGGGATGCATTCGTTCATCCTGTCGTTGGAGTGGTCCCTCGTCGAGAACATGGCGAACGACCTCGGCGTGCAGGTGATCGACGAGGCCACCAAGAAGAAGCGCAAGAAGGACCACATCATCCACGACATCGTCACCGCCTCGGGGCCTGGTCCAGCTCTGCGTGCCGTGAGCTCCGAAGCTACCGTCGTGGCCGACGCGACGCCCAACACACCGCAGAAGAAGACGACGACGGCTGGGAACAAGACCGAGGCTAAGAAGCTCGAGAAGGAGAAGAAGCAGATGAAGGCCGCCGCGAAGAAGGCGGAAAAAGAGAAGAAGGAGCAGGAGAAGAAGGAGAAGAAGGAGAGGGAGAAGAAAGAAAAGGAGAAGAAGAAGGCGAGTTTGAAGGACGCCCGGGAAGGGAAGAAGCAGCAACAAGAAGAGCGTGATGTGTTCATGGTCAGCGACGATGACTTGGAGCTCGACCTTGACGATCTCGCGCAGCACCCGCTTCACAAGCTCGAGGCTTACTGCCGCGAGGAGCAAGTCAGGGTTGTAGTCGACCCCGCTGAGGGGCGCGCGGCGACGAAGCAGCGCTACATTGACGCCATCATCGCCTACAACGCCCGCCTGGCCCAAGAAGAAGAGAATGGCAAGAAGGTGCAGCAGAAGGAGGAGATCAAGGCGCAGCCACAGACACCTAATCCCGGTCAGGACAACTCTTTGGCGTCTTCATCTTCCTCCTCATCGTCATTGTCGTCTGCGTCTTCATCATCATCATCTTCTTCTTCATCGTCATCTGGTCCTGCTTCGCTGGCCACAGAACAGCCCAAAAAGCACTTCAAGTTGCTGACCCTGGTGAAGAAAGAGACGCCTTCCAGCGCTGCTCCGGCACCGTCCGTGGTCACGCCTTTGGCCACTGCCTCACCCTCCGTACCCACACCGGCGCCGACGACCGGCGCCGCCGCTGTCATTCCCTCCTCCTCCTCCTCCTCGACAGAAGGTCCCGCCACGAACACCAACTCGAAGAAGAGGCTCAGGGACGAGGTGGAGACGCCAACATCAACACCGGCCTGCGCGCAGCCGGCAGAGGCAGAGAAGCCGCCGGGCAACGAGGCCGTTCGCGAGGTGCTCACAAGCATCGGCCTTGCGCGCTTCATCCCCAAGTTTATTGAAGAGGTGCGTGATTCAGCTGCCGAGAGCTGAAACCTGGCGCAGCATGAGTGTGAATTAATATGAGCGCCGATGCAGGAGATCGACATGGAGGCGCTCCTCCTGCTCGACAAGTCCTTCCTGAGCCTACTGGGCCTGCCGGTCGGGGGTCAGGTCAAGCTGCTCCAGCGGATTAGCCTCCTGCGCGCCAACCAACAGACGACGCAGATCGGGGCCGGAGCCGAGCCGGGTACGAAGCCAACGCAAGTGGCTGCAGCTCCACTTGCCTCGGCGCCCGCGAGCAAGAGACCGAAACTCGACAACGACCACAAGGACGACGGCGACAGTAACAACGCTGAAAAGAAGGACGAGAGCAAGCCGCCAGAGGAGAACGCGGCGGACAAGCAGCCAGAGGAGGAAGAGGAACGGAAGGACGAACAGAAGAACGAAAACGACAAGGCCAAGGAGGCAGGCCAACAAGAGCCGAGCCCGGGCACGCCGTCACGCGTGGCCAAACGCGTGGGCAAGCGGCGCCTCTCGGAGAAGGACAAGCTGCAGGAGGAGCAAGCCAAGTGGCTGCGCCGCGAGGAGTCTCGCAACCGACGCCGGAGCTACACCCCGCTGGAGCACACCCCGGTGACCGACGAGCAGTCTTCATCGGCCTCTTCACTGTCTTCTTCATCGTCTTCATCGGCAGTCCCGAGCGCTGTCCCTTTTGCACTTCTTTAGACTGCTTGAAACATGCCGTCACCACCAACGTTGTCCTCGTGTTGTTTTCGTGCCCGGAGGGCCCCGCTGAAGGGAATGAGATCAGGGAAGAAGGAAAAGAAAACCGCAAAGTCGGGCGATATTGGGAAACGCCAATACAAAAGTGTGGGGCAGAGAGCAAGCTCGCCGATTGACGAGAGGCCGAGTTCCGGTCGTTGTGGGGCGCAAAGGAAGGACCTGTGGCATTTCGCTGCACTTCTTTCTATCCTCTGCTTTCTCGAGATGAGAGCGCCCGTCACAATCGTGGCTTGTATCTTGGCGCTGCTCGGGTTGTGCGTCTTGGCAGTTCGGTCGCAGGATCCCTTCAATGATCTAGCCGTGCGCAAGTTCGTGACCTCCAAGCTTGCAACGATGACCCTGAAAGAAAAGATTGGCCAAATGACGCAGGTGCACCCAAATTCCTCAATCCATTTAATGATGAGACATATAATTCAAGCATTTGTTGTTTGCACACGATGGAGCCTGCTGACCTGCACCCGCGTGCAGCTCGACATCTCGTACTTCCTTCAGAAGGACAAGAACGGCAAGCCCGTTGCCGCGCTCGACCTCAACCTGCTCGCCCAGGTCTGCTTGCTGCCCGCATGTGCCCTTGTTTTATCGCGCGTGCTCTCTTGTTGTGATGATGCACCACGTCTTCTTCGCCTTTGTCGTCGTGGTCATCACTGACCAAGACGTGCTTACTTACGCAGGTGGTGAAGGACTACGGCATCGGCTCCATCGCCAACACGTACATGATCAACCTCCTTGTGACGTCGTCCTCGTTCTGCGCTGACATGTTGTTGTCGTTTGCTGATGGCAGGCCGTTCGCGGCCGGCCTGTTGCCCACGGCGCCCGGCGGGACGCCCATCTCGGGCTTCAACGTGACGCAATGGATCGACTTCACCAACACCATCCAAAAGGTCGCGCTCTCGTCCGGCAACTCTTCCGTTCCCATCCTCTACTACATCGACCACATGCACGGTACGTTCTTGCAAGACTTGATTATTCTGTTTATATTTTTCGATTTATTAATGTTTATTATTTACGTTTTTGTGCCACAACTTATCAAACTAAAAATATGCCATTGTTACACGCCAGGCGCCAACTACGTCTACGGAGCGACGCTGTTCCCGCATGTGCGTCCCATCCGACTCTAACATGTTGACGACATTGAACCACTCATGAGTGGTGGAGGTCAGCCGCTCACTTGTCCTTCTTTCAACTGTTGTTTATGACATCTTGTAGAGCATTGGGCTGGCCGCCACATGGAACCCGACGCTCGTGAGCAAGGCGGCCGCCATCACGGCCAAGGACTCGAGGACGGCCAACCTGCCGGTGGTGGGCTCGCCCCTCCTCGACGTGGGCCTCAACCCGCTCTGGCCGGCCATCTTCGGCACCGTACGCTGACGCCCCCGCCTCACTTTTCTCCTCTCGCGCTCTCGGTCGTGATCGTCTGACAAGCGGCCGCGGTCTCCGTGTACCACAGTTTGGCGAGGACCCGTACCTGATCGCCCAGATGGCCGCGGCGGCCGTGGCCGGCCTCCAGGGCAACGGCTCGCTCACCGTCACCGGTACGAGCCACGCACGTGTGCGCGTACATGTGGGAGTTCACGCATCCTCATATGATCACCGGCACACCACCAAAACAGGGCCCAGCACCACGACGACGGCGTCGATCTTGAAGCACTTCATCGGCGCGGGCGATCCCATCTCGGGCAAGTCCAAGTCGACCTCTTGGGTGCGCACGACATCGATCGTCCTTTTTCTTGACGCTTTCCATCGTGCTAATGTGGCCGAGCACGCACAATCGCACACGCACACGCACAGATCGCGACACGCATGCTCAAGCGCTATTTCCTGCCCCCGTTTGAGGCGGCCTTGGCCGCCGGCGCGCCGGGCGTGGTGATCGGCGCGGGCTCCATCAACGGGCGGCCCATCCACGCCTCCAGCGACCTCCTCCAGAACCTGCTCCGCGGCAGCCTTAACTTCACCGGCCTCATTGCCAGGTGCCTCATCCTCCTCCTCCTCCTCCTCCTCCTCCTCTTCCCCTTCCTCCACTTCACGTCCCACGACGACGGCTCTTCCCCTTCCCCTTTGCTTTTCCCCAGCGCGGGCAGCTCATCATCATCACGTGCACAACACACGCTGCGTGCAGTGGGCCGAACGGCATCGATGACCTCCGCACGCTCCACCACGTTGCGCAAACGCCAGAGCAGGCCATCACGCTCGCCATGCAGGCGGGCATCGAGCTCAGCATGAGCAGCCCCGGAGCCGTACGACCATACCTTGCTGCGCAAATTTGCCATTAACTTAATATTATTTCTATTAAATAATATTAAATTTGATTATATATAATATTCATTTAACTTAAATGATGAATTTATTCATTTATTTGTACATGAAATACATGAAGGACTTGAGCTTTGCGGAAAACCTCTACAACCTGGCGCAAGCCTCGCCGACCCTGCAGAAGGCGATCGAACAGGCCTCGGGCAACGTGCTCGCCCTCAAGAAGATCCTCGGTACAGGAGCCCTCCCCTTCCCCCTCCCCCGTTGGAGTGCTGCTCACCTTCCTCCTGCTGGCGTCGTCCAAAGGGCTGTTCGAAAACCCCTTCGGGAGCCTGAGCAACCCCAACATCGCCACCGTGGGCAGCGACGCTGGTGCTTCTCCTCTCCCCCCTTCTTCGCATTTTTCGTTCTTTTTATGGGCTCGTTGCCGTTTTCGTTCTTTTCTTTTTGTGGCCAAGAAAGCACTAAAATTCGTGGCGCGGGAATGGCTTCACACACACACACACACACATTTGCTCAGATGCCAGTTTTGCCATCCAAGTGGCGCGCGAGTCGGTGACTCTGCTAAAGAACGACGGCATCCTGCCGATCAACAGCACCTTCAAGAACATCGTCCTCTCCGGCCCCACGGGTACGCCACAAAGAGCAGTTTTTATCAAATCTTTTATTTATTTCGAAACTGATTTCTCCAACAATTTTTACCACGACAGGGAACACGATTGGCGGTCTGAGCGGCGCCTACACGTTCCACGAGACCGGCGCCGGTACGTCGTGAGGCCGTTCGGACTCAAGATTGTGTGGTGTTGTGCTGACGCACGCGCCCGTGGGTGCGGGTTGATGCGGGGCCACAGGCGAGACCGAGTGGAGCGACTACACGTTTGCCTCGACGCTGCTTCTCAGCATCAACCAGCAGGCGTCGCCGGGCGCCACCGTCAGCTTCTCGCTCGGCTGCAACTTCACCCACTGCCCACAGGGCTCCGTCGACAGCGCTTACTCTCTGGTCCGTCCACTTCGCCACTTTAAAAGATAACAATTAAAATAATAATAATAATAATATTTTGTTTTGTTGTTTTTTTAACAAATCTTAAAATGTTGAAAATCTGGAAAACAGGCGCAAAAGGCGGATCTGTTGATTTTGACGGTGGGCGAGAACACGATCGAGACGTCCAACATCGACAGCCTCGAGCTCTCGGCCCCGCAGCAGTACCTCCTGCGCAACCTGTCGTCGCTCGGGAAGCCCATGATCATCGTCCTAGTCGAGGGTCGCCCGCGCATCCTGCCCCCCACGGTCGTCCAGTCGGCCAATGCCATCGTCCACGCCTACTTGCCCGGCCCTCGTACGCTTCCCATTTCATCGCCTCTTCGTTCTCGCCTTCTTCGTCATCATCACCTTTGTCTTCATCATTCCCGTCATTCTTATCCTCATCATCATCATCAACAACTTGCCAGAGGGCGGCCAAGCTGTGGCCGAGGTGCTGTGGGGCGTGACCAACCCGTCCGGCCGGCTGCCCTACACCTACCACGAGGTGCGACTATTCAACACCCCCACTTGCTGCTCCTCTTTCTCCTCCGGGCCAACAAGCGTGCTGACGACGACGACAACGATGATGGTGGTGGTGATGCGCGGCACTTGTCATCTTCTGTTGTGTGTTTGGGGGGGGGACGGAGCAGAGGACGGGCGACACCCGAGTGCCGTACTACCACACCTACTCGGACCCCGGCGTGCCGCTCTATCCGTTTGGCTACGGCCTTTCCTTCACCAGTACGTCCTTATTTTTATTTATTATTATTATTCTCATTCATTGTTTTAATTGAATAATAATCCGATTTAACAAAACAACAAACAAAAACAGCGTTTGCCTACTCGAACTTGCAGCTGTCGGCCCAGAGCATCACGCTGGGCTCGTCCATCGGCGTCTCCGTCACGGTGACCAACGTGGGCAAGCGTGCGGGCATGGAGGTCGTCCAGTTGGTACGCTACGGCGGCAACATCAAGTGCACGCGTGCGGCTCACATGTGCGCGTGTGCGCGTGTGGCGCGCGCAGTACCTGAGCGACGTCTACGCGTCGATCGCGCCAGAGGTGAAGATGCTGCGACGCTTCACCAAGGTCAACATCACGGCGGGCCAGTCCGTGCACGTCCAGTTCACGCTCGACGCCAACGACATGACCTTTATCGGCATCGTACGATGGCCGCGGCTTGTGTCGTGAGTCGTGTGTCGCATGGCCTCACCACGTCGTGGATGTGCAGGACGACGCGCCAACAATCGAGCCGGGCGAGTTTGTCGTGTCCGTCGGCGGCCTGCAGGCGTCGTTCAACGTGACGGGCCCAACGGCAACCGAGAGCCTCGAACAACGGCGACGTAAGCTGTTTGACGAGTACGAGCGCAAGAAGCAAGCGCTGGACCTCGAGCTCAAGCGCCAGATCGCGGCCCTCGAGGACGACACTGATGTTGTACATGTGTGACCGATTCACCTCCCCCCTCCCCCTTTGTTCGCTTGTACTCGATTTTTGTTCTTATTCTTGTCATCCAACAATTTTTGTCTTTATCGTTCCTACTACATTAAGTCTGACTCCTCCTACATGACGTGCTGTGAACTGGGAAGTAGTCAGCGGAGCTGGAGGAGAAATTTCATGTTTGATTTGGCCTCCAAATCGAAAATTTCGTGCAAAAGGGTTTCCGTGGAAAACGATTGACTGGCTCGATGCGCCCATTGGTTAATTCCTGTCTCCGTTTCTTTCGTTCCTTTTTCTTTGGCCATGTTCGGTGATTTTGTCACCGAGTTGACAGCTTAGGGAGAAAAGACAGGAGGCAGCAGGCCTCCCGCACCATTCCCTACTACTACCAAACCATGACCGACCTGAGAGCTGTGGCGCACAAGCTTGGCGCAGAGATGGAGGAGGCGTACAGGCAATACCCTCCTCACGACAACTACGCTCGAAGTGGCTTTTCAGCGCGTTTGTACTCGGCCTTCCAGGCAGCCATTGTCCCCGAGGGAACGAAACCAAGCGCCTTCACAGGCAAAGTTGGTGGAGACCATCATACGTGGAACGCTATTATGGCCAGGCTCGTTAGTGCATGTGGAGATGGAGAGACCCCCCAGCATAACGGCAGAGCGAATGGGCACACTGCACGACGCTGCAACGATATTCTAGATCAAGCGAACCCGTCGAGGATCAAGGGCATGGCCGACGGGATGCGTGAGTTTGCACCAGACTACGCCCGCCTCTTGGACGGAATTGTGAATGCTTTCAACATTGGTAAGAGTGCATGGGGCGAAGGACGTGGACATGACAATGGTGGCTCTAAGGAAGGTTGGGCCAAAGCCATGAGGGATATGGGGATTGCTCTCAAGTCTGTTTGAATTTGCGCCCCAAATGCCCAATAAAGAATAATGTTGCTCACCTTGGGGACCCTCAACCACATACATCAAAGCTCAAGTGCAAGCTTTCTTGTTTTTTTTACGTGAGGAGGTCCCTCCCATGGTGCGTTTTCAGACCTTGGTATTAGCCCAGCCCCAGCTCGGGTGGCAGTAGAGGACGCAGGTGACATCTATACCTGTGAAACCGGCACAAGTGCCCCCGCACTCGTTGTTTGGGACGCAGTTGATGCAGGATTGACTCCACTTGAGTGGTGTGTCCCTGGGGGGCACGAGTCGCGCGCATCTCCAGGCGCAATCTACTCCTTCACCTCAGGCAGCAGTGCATTGGTCGCATACACAGAAAGAGCCAACATCACCAGCACAAACAGCACCCTCTGCAACATGGTCGCTTTACGTGTATCGAGGCCAACTGTTGGTGTGCACACCCAATCGTAATCAGGGCCTTAAAAACAAACATAGCCAGAACAGGTGCATCCTCCACTCGAGAACTCGCCTGAGGGACGGGAAGGATGAGCGTATACAGCTTAAGGGAGAAGATCAAAAATGGACTTCGTACCATAAGGGAACCAGGTCACAGTCACCTTGGTGTTGGGAGCCCAGCCCCAGCTCGGGTGGCACTGACCAACACAATCAGCGTACGAGCCTGCGCCATCATTAAAAAAGATAAAGATATATCATTAAATCAATATTCTTGTCCGAAAACGTGCTTCCACACCAACAAGACAGGTACGTACCCGTGTAGTCGCCGCAGTTGCCGGAGCACTGGTTGCTGGGAATGCAATCGATGCAGTACTCGGTCCACCTCGGGTAGGGGCATGGGTTGCTCTCTGCATCTTCGGGCACAACAAACTCCCTCATCTCCGCCCTCTTCTCGGCATGCGCAAAACAAACCTCCGCCAGCACCACTAACAGCAAGAGAACCGTCTTTGACAACATAGTTCGGCTATATATCTTTGCTCAGATGCTCTTTTAAGGCCAGGTTTATGTTATGTTATGCTCTTCTCAGACCACCAATAACGGCAGCAGAGCAATTGGGGTTTTTACCAGACACCATAGCGCCCAAGCCAATGGGCATCCTCGCTAAGACAAGCATGGCACGTGTCCTGGTACACAACATCATGTGTGTCCTGCATATCCTCCAGTGTGAAAGAACGTCAAGTTTAGAAAAGAGAGGGCATGTTGGTGCTGTTGAGACGTCTTTCTTTAATGGCACAATAAAAAGTGGCAACAACAGGCTTGGGTTGGGGCGCCTCACTGGGGACCGCCACGGCCACGGAAGCCGCCGCGGGCGCCAAACGGGCCAGGGGCGCCGGGGCGCGTGATGCCGCCCGCCGGGCCAGGCAGGGGACGTCCGCCGCCGGGCAGCGGCGGCAGCGATGGCGGCGCGCCATCCTCGCGCGACGGCAACGGCGGCGCGTCGCCTTCACGCGGCGGCAGCGACGGCGGAGGCCCGTGGGCCGACGCCGCAGTAGCAGGGCGGCCGGGGCTGGCGACGCTGCCCGGGCGGGTCAGGGTGCTGCCACCGATGGGCGGGCGCGAGATGGTCGGCGGAGGGACACCACCGCCCGGGGCCGGAGGGCGGGTCAGCGTCGGCGGGGCGGCGCCGCCGCCAGGCACGGGCGGACGGGTGAGGGCCGGCGGCGCGGCGCCGCCACCGGGCACGGGCGGACGGGTGAGGGTCGGCGGCGGGGCGCCGCCACCCGGTGTGGGCGCGCGCGAAGGCGAGGGCGGCGTCGCGAGCGTGTCGGCGGCGGTCTCGGCGAACCAGGGCGAGGAGACGTCAGCGGCCGCGCGGGGCGAGGCGGCGGCCAGGGGCGACGGCGCGCGGGCGGCCGACGAGGCGGCGGCAGCCGAGGGCGCAGCGGCGGGCACGGCCGGGCGCGGGGAAGCCGAGACGGCGGGGGCCGAGAGGTTGGTCGGCGCGTAGGCGTCCTTGTTGAGCTTGGTGTAGGCCGTGCGGGCCTTCTCGAGCTCCTTCTCGAGGCGGAGCATCTCGGCCTGGCGCTTGAGCTGCTCCTTGCGGGCCTGGACGGCGCTGATGTCGTCGAGCGCGTTCTCGATCTCCTCGGGCTCGATGAGGGCCTTGCCGGCCATCTTGGCGGCCTCCACGAGGGACTGCGTGGCGGCGGCAACGGCCTTGGAGGCCGCGGCCAGGTTCTTGTGCGAGTCGGAGAACGGGTCCGACTTGGCGCGCGAGGCGGCCATGAGACGGGCCGTGGCGGCGGCCACCTGCTTGGCCGAGGCGATGAGGATGTCCTCGTCGGCGTCGGCCTCCTTCTTGACGAAGCCGTTGGCCGACGAGACCAGGTCCTGCGTGGTGCCGCCCACGGTCTGGGCCGCCGAGATGAGGCCGTTGGCCCAGGCCGGGTCCTTGCGGTAGAAGTGCTTCTTGGACGGATCGCGCGACTTGGCGATACGCTCGCGCTGGGCCGCCGTGGCGGCGCGCACGAGGGCGCCCGTGGCCTCGGTGATGGCGCGCGCGGCGTCGAGAATGGCCGAGTTGATGTCCTCCTCGTTGAGCTGCTCGCCGGCGGCCTTGACCTTGCGCGGGCGGGCTTCGAGCAGGCGCTTGGCGGCGTCCTCGATCATCTTGGCGGCCTTCATCAGCTCGCGCTCGGCCAGGTTCTCCAGGTCGTCGCCGGTGTCCTCCTCGAGCCTGAGGCCAGCGCCGCCGGGCAGCCTGCGCGCGGCGCCCACGACCTCGAGGATGCGGTCGGCCACGTTCTCGGACAGCGTCGACATGTTCTTCTGCGACTCCTGCGTGTCCTTGGCCGTCTTGGCGGCCTGCAGCAGAGCCAGGGTGGCCTTGGTCGTCTGCTGGACGGCGTTGGTGAGGTCGTCCTGGACCTTGGGGTCGTCGGTGAGCTGCGCTGCGCCCTTGGCGTCGGCCAGCATCTGCACGATGCCGCGGTTGCAGCCGTTGGCGGCCGTGACAAGGCCGACGTGGTCGTTGGTGCAGGTCGACACCACGTTGCCCGAGGCGGCGGCCACGACACGCGCGGCCTTGACCACGTCCTCGGCCGTGCCGGCGCGGTTGCCCGGCCACTGGGGGTTGTTGAACTGCGCCAGCTGGGCGCTGATCTCCCGCTCGGCCTTCTCGCACTCGCGGATGCCCTTGGTGGCCTCGGCCGACGCCGTCTCCGACACGCGGATGAGGTCGTTGATGGCGTTGGTCACGGCCGTCGACTTCTCCTTGAAGTCGGCCTGGGCCGCGCGGTCGTCCCCGTGGGTGACGGCCTCCTTGCTCGCCAGCACGCAGGTCTGCGAGGCGATGGCCACGGCCTTGCCGGCCGTGAGCACGTCCTGCTGGGCCACGAGGTCGCCCAGCAGCGAGGCCACGTTCTTGGTGTCCTTGCCCATCTTCTCCACCTGGTCGGCAAAGTCGCGGTAGGCCTTGCCCAGGGCCTCCTGCGAGCCCGTCGAGCTGGTCGAGCGGGCGATGTTGTTGACCTTTTCCAGCGCGGCGCGCACGCCGGCCGAGAGGGCCGCCTGGCAGGAGTCCAGGTTCTGGCCCTCGCCCAGCTCGACCTCGAGCTGGCCGGCCGTGGCGGCGGCGAACAGCGAGGCCGAGTCGAGCTCGGCGATGGCCGTCTGGATGCGGGCCGAGGCGTACTCGGCGTCGCGCTCCAGCACGGCGCCCTCGCGGATGGCGTTGAGCAGGTTGCCGATGGACTGCGTGACCTGGCGCTGCTGCTGGGACAGGAGGGTCACGGCGTTGGAGTTCTTGGGGTCGGCGGCCACGTTCTTGGCGGCCGAGATGGCGTCGCGGGCGGCCACAAGGACGTCTTTGCCGCCATTGAGGAGCTTCTGCTTGACCTCCTCGTCGGCGGCCGAGGCGACGGCGTTGTTGATGGCGGCGACCAGCTGCGGCATGCTTGTGGCCACGACCTGCGTGGCGGCACCCACGTTCTCCGGGTCGTTCTTGGCCACGGAGTTGATCTTGCCGATGGCTCCGACGAGCTCGCGCGTTTGCTTGGTCAGCTCGTCGCCGGCCTGCGCGTAGCTCTTCTTGGGCCCGGCGGGGGCCTTGCCTAGGTTGGCCAGCTGGGCCTCGACCGCCGCGATGGCCTCGTCGCACTGGCGCAGGCCCATCACGCCGCCCTTGAGCGATGACACCAGCTCGGTGATGGCGCTCGAGACTTGGCGGGTCGACGCCGCCAGGTTCTCCTGCGTCTCCTTGTCGTAGGGGTTCGACGACGAGGCGCGCGTGTTCTGCACCAGCGCCAGCATGGCGTCGATCATGTTCTTGGCGAGCTGCAGCTGGGCCTGCTGCGTCTCGCTGTCCGACGTGGTGGCCGCCAGGCGCTTGGCGCTCTCCACCACGTTGGGCACGATCGTCGAGGTCTCCTTGGCCGCCGGGCCCAGGTTCTCCGGCGTGTCCTTGGCCGAGCCCACCAGCTTGCCCGTCGCCGTGGCAAGGTCGCGCGACAGCGAGATGAGCTCCTCCTTGCACTGCTGGTTGCTGGGCCCGCCCACGGGCGCCTCGAGCAGGCCCACCGTGGCCGAGATCGCCGCGGCGTCGAGGTCGCCGATGGCGCGCTGGATGACCTCGACGGCTTCCTTGCATTCCTTGTGGCCGTAGGTGAGGGACTCGGCGGCCTGGATGACCTGCTTGATGGCGTCCGTGGTGGACTTGGCCGTGACGGCCAGCTGGGTCTGGACGGCGGCGTCCTTGTGCTTGCCGGCGACGACCTTGAGCACGTCGATCATCTTGCCGGTCTCGGCGGCCACGGCCGAGGCGGCCTCGAGCAGGGGCTTGAAGTCCGGGCCACCGTTGGTCTTGTTGTAGGTCATGAGAGCCTTGAGGCCGCCCTGCAGGCCCGTGGTGGCCTGCTGCAGCTTCTGCTCGGCACCGGCCTCGTGGCGCGCGGTGGCCTTGGCTGCGGCGGCCAGCTGCTGGGTGACCTGCGCGCACTTCTCGGCGGCGAGGATCAGGTCGCGGCGCGCGGCGTTGTCGGCCTCCTTCTGCGCGGCGTCCTTGACCGACGCGATGAGGTGGATCGAGTCCCGGGCGACGTCCTTGGCGCCGTCAAACACGTTGGTCACGTCGTGCGGGTCGTCGGCGATCTTTTGGCTGTCCTTGTGCAGCTTCTTGGCCGAGAGAAGAACGACCGAGGCCGGGTCAGTCGACGAGGCGTCCTTGGAGGCGTCGACGATGTCCGACACGCTGTCGGCGGCCTGCTTGGAGTAAGGGCCCAGCTTCTCGGGGAAGTTGCGGGCCGAGGCCACGATGCGGCCGACGCTGTCGGCCAGCGCGCGGGCGGCGTCGGTGACCTCCTTGAGGTGCATCTGGGCGTTGCCGCGCGGGGCCGACGGGTGGACCAGACGGTCGGTGGCGGCGCTGATCTTCTCCTGGGCCTCTATGAGCTCCTTCTTGCCCGGGATGGCGGCGTCGACGGCCTTGAGCAGCTCGCGAATGTCCTCCTTGACAGCCTTGACGGCGTTGGACAGCTGCTGGTCGCGGTGGTAGTCGTTGGGGTTGGCCGTGACACCCTTGGCCGTCTGGAGAGCGGCGATGGTGTCGTCGGCCAGCTTCTTGCCCGAGACCAGGATGTGCTCGGAGATCACGGCGTCCGAGGTCTTGGCCGCGGCGTTGTTGGCCGTCTTGAGGATCGGCGGCATGGTGCTGGCCGTGAGGTTGGCCGCACCACCGAGGGCCTTGGGGTTGTTGCGCGCCGAGTCGGCCACCTGCGACACGGCAGCGTCGAGGGCCTTGGTCAGGGCGGCCAGCTCGTCGGCCAGCTCCTGCAGATCGGCCGCGCTGCCCGTGCCGAAGCCCGTCAGCGACTCGACGGCGCCCTTGGAGATGATGTCAGCCGCCGAGTCGCACTCCTCGCTGCCGGCGCCCATGTTCTGCACGGCGGCGAGCAGCTTGTCGATCTCCTCGTTGGCCACCAGCAGCGAGCTGTTGAGGTTGTTGTTGAGCTCCGAGTCGGTCGGGTTGTTCGACACGGCGCGGCCGGCGTTGATCAGACGCTCGATCGCCGATGCCACGTTCTTGGCGCTGGCCAGGATCTTGACCCGCGCGACGCGCTCGTCGGTGGTCGACGCCACGGCCTTGGCCGCGCCAAAGACCTGCCCGACCGCGTGCGTGGTGGCCTTGGCCGGCGGGCCCATGGCCTGCGGCGACACCTTGGCCTGGTCGACCAGATCGTCGGCCGACTCGCGCAGCTGCTCGGCCGCGTGCTGGAGGATCACCAGCGCACCCTCGCGCGTCTGGCCGGGCAGCGCGGCGAACGTGCCCTCCTGCGCTGACAGCAGCGCGTAGTCCAGGTCGGCCGCCGTCGCGGCAAAGGCCTCGAGGGCCTCGTCCACTTCCATGTGGCCGCCGGACTCCTTGACCGCTGTAATCGTTGAGCATTAGAATCGGTCGTGGAATGTGAAGAACAACAAATAATTCAAAGGAAAGATGTGCATACCACTGAGGGCCTCGAGCATCTTCTTGAGGGCATCGGTGACCTGAGTAGCGGCGGTGTTGAGCTGCAGCTTGGACTGCGGGTCCTTCAGCTTGGTCACGCACGAGCGCGACACGGCGACAAGGCCGGTGGCGGGCCTGGCCAGAGCCGCGGCGGCGTGCATCAGGCGGTTGTCGTATTCCGCGTTGGCCGGCGAGTTCCACGAGTCCTTCACCGCAGACACGAGCCCAGCCGTTGCTGCGCGAGTAAATGCGTACGTCAGTCGAGGCCGCGCCAAAGAACGGAAGCGACAAAATGAAAACGAAAGCGAAGCGCGACATACGCGAAGCAGCCTGGTTGGCGCTGTCGACAAGGGTCGAGTAGGTGTCGTAGTCGAGCTGCGTGCCCACGCCCTTGCATTCGGCGACCAGGGTCGAGGTCGTGGCAGCGACAGCCTTCGATGCCGTGCGGAGGGCGGCCATAGCAGCCTCGCGCGTGGTGATGTCACCCAGGATGTGCTTGGTGGCGTCGGCCACGAGGACGGCGGCGTCACGCATGGTCTTGTGAGCCTGCTTGTCGGTCGGGTCGTTCGCCGCCGGCGAGGCAGTCGCCAACATGTTCTTCACCGCCGCGGTGAGGTCAGCCACGCCCTTGAAAAGGCGGTTCTTCTCCTCAGGATCAGAATCACTGCACAGACAGGAAAAGAAATTGGCATAATGAGTGGATGAACTGATGATGGCAAGGAGCTCTTCACGTGGAGGAGGTCGTCGTACTTGGCAACGGACTTCGCAGCCTGGATGAGTTGACCCTGAGCAGCGGCGACGCTGCGAGAGGCGGTGATGATCAGGTTGGGGTTGCCCTCCGACGACATGAGACGCGCGACGGCATCCTGGATCTCGAAGGCCGCGGCGGCCATGGCCTCGCGGTTGGCCTGGGTGCGGCTGCCCACGCAGAGGGTCGAGTTGACCAGCTGCTGAAGGGCCTCGGTGGCGGCCTTGGCCGCGCGGGCAAGGTCGTTGCGGTGCTGCGGGTCGCGGACGCCCGCCTGAATGCCCGAGACGAGTCCGCCGCACGAGTCGGTGAGCGCACGCGCGGCATCGACCATGTACTTCTGGCACGTGGGATCGATCGCCACTACACAAGTCGAATGAATTGATTAATCATCATTGCATCTTCAAAATGTGGCTTTACACGAATTTGATGTTGAACGATTGATTTCACGAAAAAGATGAGAGCATGTGTACCAGGAGCGATGGCCTCAGCGGTGGCGCTCACCTTGCCGCTGCCGAACTCGACGCGCCTGGCGCCCTCGGCCTGCGCATTGCGGGTGCCCGGGTCGGCCGTAGCCGTGGCGGCGGCCGAAGTGTTCATGAGGTCATGGGCGGCCGCGGCAACAGCGGCAGCCGAGGCCAGGAGCAAGTTCTTGGAGTCCTCATCAGCATACTTGCCCTGAGCGGTGGCGTTGAGCGCGGCTGAGGTCGCCTGCAAGGTCGCGGCGGCCTCCAGCAAGCGAGCTGCGCAAGAATGACAAGAACGTCAGATATTTGTGGAATGCATGAGCGGGTAGCGGATGAGGGCGTGTTGCTTACCCTTGGAGGCGGCGCTGGGGTTGTCGGCCAGCTCGCCCGCGGCGTTCATGAGCTCCTTGAGGGCGTCGGACACAGCCTTGGCGCCGTCGAGCAGCGAGACGTCACCACCGTTGGCCGCGGCAGCCAGCTTGGCGGCCGAGATCAGGTTGGCCAGGTTGGCGGCGAGGCCGTTGGCGTGCTTGTTGAGCTCTGAGCGAGGCAGGCCGTTGCCAGCATCGCGAATGAGCGCGCCAGCGGCGGCCGCGAGGGCGTTGTTGAGGTTGCAGAGCTCCTGGCGGAGCTGCTCAGGGCTCTTGCCACCGTGCTGGCCGAGGGGCAACGGGATGAGCAGGTCGTTCATCATGCTCATGATGGCGTTGTCCGCATCGAGCAGGTTGCCGATCTGGCCCAGCATGCCGGCGAGGCCCGGCGACAGGCCCGGGAACTGGCCGCCGCCGCCCATGACGGCGCTGGCGCCCTGGTCGCCCCAGGTGCCGCCGTAGTCGCTGGTGGTGACGCTCTGGATGGCCAGGCCGTGCACGGTACCGACGTGCTCCTCGGTGGCGCGCTCACCCTCGTCGTCCTCGATCACCACGCCGCCGTCCTTGCGCTTCTTCAGCAAGATGTCGATGTAACCCGCCAGCTGCTGCGAGATGGCCTCGGCGTCAGGCGTGCCGATGATGATGTACTCGTCGCGGTAGTCGCCGAAATCGAGCGTGAACGAGTTGGGACCGGCGGCCCAGCGCTTGAGGTGGATCAGCGGGTGCTCCTCCTCAATCTGCCTCGTCTCCGGGTGCATGCAGATGATGTTCTCCTTGGTCACGCCCAGCATGAGCTCCTCGAGCCTCTTCTTGCCCTTGGGCTTCCACTTGCCCCTGTAGTACGTGATACCGTAGGTCTTGAGCGAACGGCACAGCTGCACGTAGCGGTACTTGGCGTTGACCTCGGACATGTTCACCAGCTTCTTCCACTCCTGCACGAGCGGGTCGTACAGGCCCTTGCTCCTGTGCGTCTTGGAGATGAGGTCCTCGAGCTTCTTCTCCTTGTAGAAGGCCTTGGTGTGCTTCGTCGGGTCAAAGTTGCCGTAAACGATCTGGCACTGCAGCGCGCCGAACGCGATCGCCTCATCGCGCGTCACCGGGTGGTCGCCCTTCACCACGGCTGCGTTGATGAAGAAGACGGTCATCAGCACATGAAGGATGAAGAAGGATGAAGAAGGAGGAGGAGAAGAAGAAGAGGCAAGAGGGCGTACATTCGTGGCACTGGACGTAGACGAGATGGAGCTGGACGGGGTCGCTACGATCGACGCGATCGTCGTCGACGTAGAACTTCTTCTTGAGGGTCACGACCGAGTCGTCAAGCAGACCCTGCTCAACAAGCGTCTGGGTCGGGTTGAGCCAGCCCTTGGCCTCAGCGCTGGGCAGCTTCTTGAGGACCGAGGGCTTGTCCTTCTTCTTCTTTTTCTTGAGGGTGCCATCGCCCTCCTTGGGCGGCTGGTCCTCCTCGTTGTACTGCAGGGCAAACTCCTCGGGGTTCCTGAGGCCCATCTTCTTGCCAATCATTTCAACGATCTCCGAGACCTGTCGTTCCCCGCGTTCGATTAATTAGCTTTTCATTATTGGCAGTAAAAAAGATTGAAGCAACGTGAATAAAAGATGACTTCGCTTCGTTCTTTAGGAGGGGGGAGAAGAGAGAGATGCGCACCGGCTCAGACTCATCAATCATGACGGTCTTGATGGTTTCATCAAGAAGCTTAACCTTGAGTGGCCTGTGCTTCTTTTTGACTTCGATCGTTTCCTACAGAAACGAGAGCGAGCAAGGCATCCACGTTAGCCTTGAGAGGGCAGAAACGCTGCAAAGAAGGGAAAAGATGGCCGTACGCCGGCCTTGATGTCGTAGAAGAGGAGGGTCTTGTCGGGTCTGAGCCACCTGCCGAAGCGGCCAATCTTTTCATCAGCCGGCTGGAAAAGACCTGTTTGGCAGCACGAAAAAGATCGAGTGAGTTGATGACGAAAAGACGGCAGAACGAGGACGAGGACGAACCATGGTCGCGGCCGCCTTCGTTGGTCTTCTCCTTGATGTCGCGCAGAGTCTCCGAGACGGACATCGTCTGGTTGAAGCGCATGGTCTTCGTCAGACCCGTCGAGGTGAACAAGATCTTCAGCTGGAGCGCCATCTTGTCTCAAGCTCTGCTTCTTCTACTACTATTTCTTGAAGTTGATTTTTATATACAGCCACACCGCCTTCCTTGATGTGCGCACGCGAGATGGGAGTGGGAAGGGCGGGTGCGAGAGCAGATAAAACAAAAGTAAAAGAACGAGGGAGCCCAGATGTGGCAACGTTGCTCGAGCGTGTGTCCAAGCACCGGCGGGGCTCCTGTTGGTCCCCGGAGTTGATTGTTTTTAATTCCGTGCTCGCAAGTCTTCTGCATGAGTTTCCAACTCGTCGCTGACACCCTCGTCAATTCTGGGCACTTGCTCCGTGCTGGTCCATGTCACCGGCCCGGTCGGGCGCTTGCGACTGCAGTCGGGCCAAAGCGCACAAGTCGCCCGATGGTTGAGGTCTGGTCGCTGAACCTGTCTTTCTTCTCGTATTTTCTTCGAATAAACGGAGCGCTCTTTTCTTTCGTCTCAACTATCTTCTCCTCCACAAACTTTTGCGTTGGAAAGATGGGCGTCGAACAGAGCACACAACGTTACATGCTCGTACCTCCAGTGTTCAAGCGCAAACGACCACTGCGGTGAGTGTTTGTGGTCAAGTGGTGTCTCTGACGTGTCTACCTTCTGCTAAGCTGCAGCCTGATGCATGCTGTTGTGATAACGTGAACAAGGTTCGTGGAAGCGCATGAACGTGAGTACGACGAGGCCGGCAAAGAGGTGCGCAGGTGCGTCCAATATTCTTTGTCGAATCTTGGTAGCAGGAGCACCCCAGACTCATCTTTGTGTCAATTTGTCAAGGTTGTTGCAGGACCTCTACACCGTGGACAGCACCGTCACTGGTGAGTTCTTTGCTTCCCCAGAGGAGAACGTGGTATGTTGCTCTTCTTCTCCGCAAGTGACCTTCTTTTGGCTGCTTCGTTTGACGAGACCGCACGCGCAGGACTGCTACGCCGAGATCCACAACCCGCACGAGAGCGTCGGCGGCAACACCATCGAGGGCAGTGCACTGTTCACGTACGCGACGGGCGACATTCTTTCCCCTGTGGCGCACATGTATTCAACTGACAACGCATGGTCGTCATCATCCAGCGTGCGGTCGGCACCGTTGACGGTCGAAGGCTTGCTTTTCTCCAAGAATGGCGGCGGGGCGTCAGTCCTGCTTGGCTATCGGTCGCAGGACGACAGCACCACCTCCTACGTCGGCGCCGAGCACCTCGTCCGCAAGCCTGACGGTAGTTCCGCCCTCCTTCCTCGCTTCCTTTTCATCTCTGACGCAGCCCCTCGTGGTGCACGCGCAGGCTCGAGCGGGACCAGCCTCAAGGCCGGCGCGTTCTACCGTTACAAGTACCTTTCGTGCGGAGCCAGCGTCGTCGCGCCGCTCGACCTCACCCTCAACGCCGTCAGGTTGGCCCGCCTCGGCCCCGTCCCAGCCCGGCGAGCGGGAAGTGAACTGATGTGTTTGGTTGTGATGTCGACAGCCTGCGGAACGGCGGACTCGACGCGCTGCAGCACAGAATCGACGGCAATGTGTGGGCCATGTTCAAGCAAGGCACCGTGGCGCTGGGCACGGCATGCCAGCTGGTCGATGGACGGCCTGACGCCATCAACGGCGTCGTGTGCTACCGCAGCCAGTGGACGCGGCCGGACGAGCCCTGCACGGAGCTCACCCTGCGGACCACCCAGAAGCTCACCGACGCCCAGAGCCCGCCGACCTTCCACGGCTCGTACTACCAGCGCATGGTGACGCGCCGCAAAGTCCAGAACCCGATGGAAGAGGCCAACGTGCAGTTCATCACCAACTACGTCGACCTGGGCGTGGAGGCCACCGTGGCTGCCTCGGGCACCCGCATGGCGGTCGGCGCGGTACGTAATGGACTCCTCTTGTGCTCGCTCATGAGCTCACTTTGCTTTCTCGGAATTGGCCAACGACAGGCGTGGCAAGTCAACAAGAACGTGTTGATCAAGGGCAAGATCGGCAACTCGGCCATGTCCCTCGTGGTCGCAGGCAAATCGTACGGCACTGGCGCTCTAGTGGTCACCATCACGTCTTCGCCCGTCTCAACCTTGCGTGCAATCATGTGGTGGATGACGACAGGTGGTGGGATCCGTCTGCCACGGTGGCATTCACGCTGTCGCAACCGTTTGAGGGACCCTCGCGTAACGCGCGAATCGGCCTCGCCATTTCCATCGAAAACTGGGGCAACGTCGGCTACCACCGGCCTGCGGAGACCTACAAGCGCTATGTGCCAATGCAGTACGAGCAGCCACGACACTAGAGTGCGATTCTTTCATGATCTGACCTCACACCACCCTCATGTGGTATGTTCAGGATGGATCGGGTGTCCGATCAAGTAGAGCCCGACACGCCAGAGGCCATGCTGCGGCGCCAGAAGATGCCAGCCGCGTAAAACACTCCCGTGTGCTGTTGGCCCACAAACAAGCGCCGAGACCCCGCTCGCCGTTCCTTCATTCTCCTCCTTCTTGGCCGTTGCGCTGAGTTGTCGACAGAGCGACACCCGCCCGCTTGCTTCTTACTCAGGCTGTGTGGTGTCCCGTCGCAAACAACGTCGACGAAACGAAACAGGCAAAACCGGTCTCGCCCAGCAAAACGTTTACGGAGTTTAAGAATTAGCCAATACGGGCGTCGCCCAACGGCGCAGAATTCCTGTTGTCGACACTTAAGCGCCAGGCGCGGGAAGCGTAGGTCAGGTGCTGCGCGTTGACAAGAAGCCGGCGGAGGAGAAGAGACGGTGAGGGAAGGGAAAGCGAACTTCTACTCACTCCTTGCCTTCGCACCAGGTCCCCGCGCTTTATCAGACTCAGTAACCGACACCAGCGCATCGCGCAGTCAGAGGTGTCCAGCGCGCCAGTGGCTACGAGGAGAAAAATAACCAAACTTCAATTGCAACCACACCTTCCTCGCATCTCGCTGATCCGCAGAAGATAGAGGCAAGATGAACATTACAATCGAGTTCGATTGGAAGCACATCGCGGTGCCCGTCATCGGTGCCGCCTTCGCCGCAGGCGTCGTATTGCTCTGCCAGTTGGTGGCGGAGAGGGCGCGCTCGATTTGGGGCGGCATTCTTGGGTATCTTGCTCCCTCCCTTCACTCACATTTTTATGTTCGTCGCTCACATTGAGCATCTCTTGTATGTTCGCAACTGTTGTTTAGCACTATGCCTCAGACCGCTGGTGTTGCTGCCTTTTGTATAGCTCTCATCACAAAAGACTCGCAGCCCTTCCAAGATGCCATGTTTGCGGTGCCTCTTGGCACGTACGTTCCTGCCTACTCCTCCCCCCCTTCAACCAAATCCATTCACAAGTAATTAATTTCCGGTCCTACCACAGCCTTTTGGGTGTGCTCATATTTTGCATTTGGAAGTTCTTCCCCATGATCACCCTCAACCTGAACGTCAACGTCAAGCAAGCCATCGTCGTGATCGCTTCTCTTGTCCTGTGGGTTGCCGGCAATTTCTTGATTGTTGCCATCCTACGAGGTAAGTTCGCGTCCTCCTCAATGTTTGTGTCGTTTTCCGAACGGAAGCTTACAATTTCGTTTTCAAATCGTGTAGGCAAGGAGATTCAGGCCTATGACCTGCTGCACGTCATGCTCTTCTTCTTGGCGGTTGCTTACGTGATCGCCATCGTTGCGGGCTGCCTTTGCATGCGTAACTACGTGCGTCCTCGTGACTACACTGTACGTGCCTCTACAGCCCTACTGTGCTCTATTGTTCATGTCTCACTCGTGCGCTCGTTGTTGAAAACCCTCCAGGGCCGCGCCAAGTTCTGCATCTACATCTGGAAGCCCATCTGCGCCGCCATCGTCGTGGCCGTTGCATCCATCTTGGCTACCAAGTTCCAGGTCGTGGCTGGTCTCACGGCCGTCTTCCCGCTCACCGGCATCGTCTGGCTCCTCATCATCTGGACCGAGCACGGTGAGGCCTACATGACCGGTCTTGCCAGTACGCTGAACCCCTCCTTCAATCATTTGTTGCCGATGACTTTCCTCTCAAATATCGAGCTCACCTTCATCTTCCTTGTGTCATTGCAGCCACGGTGATGCTGGGCAACCTGTCGAACGGAGTGTACTGCATCATCTTCGGCCTCATGTACCCCTACCTGGGTGCCTGGGTGGGTGGCGTCGTCT
Source organism: Acanthamoeba lenticulata (assembly GCA_002179805.1). Taxonomy (NCBI): domain Eukaryota; phylum Discosea; order Longamoebia; family Acanthamoebidae; genus Acanthamoeba; species Acanthamoeba lenticulata. The sequence continues at coordinate 5,555 of NAVB01000144.1, read as the reverse complement.
CGTGGGTGTTCTCGCTCTTCCCGTCGGCCATTCCGATCGGCATGGCGCTCTACTGGCGCAACAAGACGGCCGAGAAGGAGCGTCAGCTCCGCAAGGACGCCGAGGCCGGCGTCCACATGGACGACGGCCATGGCGACGAGGAGGGTGAGATCGTGGGCGGCGGCAACGGTGCCAGCTATGGCGCCACGGACAGCACCTATGGCGGTGGCTACGGCGGCGGCTATGGTGGCGGCGGCTACGGCAAGGGCGGCGGTGATGACGGCTATGGCGGCGGCTACGGTGGAGGCGGCGGCGGCTATGGTGGCGGCTACGGCGGCGGTGGCGGCAAGGGCGGCGGAGGAGACGACGGCTATGGCGGTTACTCGAGCGGCGGTGGCAAGGGCGATGGCGGCTATGGCGGCTACTCGAGCGGCGGTGGCAAGGGCGGCGGTGGTGGTGGTGGAGATGACGGCTATGGTGGCTACGGCGGCGGCAGGGGTGCGTCGTCTCTTTCATCTTCATTTTTCTTCCTTTTTCTTATTATTACTCTTGCTCCTTGTCCTCTTGAAACTGACCCAACTTTAACAACAGGAGGCTATGGCGGTGGTTATGGCAAGAATGAGTACTGAGAGAGGTGACAACAAGGCCGCGCGAGACGAGCCTACATAATACATTACCTACACGCGGGACCACACGGATTGTATATATAGCGCCACGGCCCTTCAGTCAACAACACAAACAACGAATTAACACAACGAGCGCTCGATCTTGAGCTCCTCTACGACGATTTATCGCTGTTCAACCGCTCCCTCTCGACGATGACGGCCTCCTGACTTGTTCTTCCTTCTTCCTCCTTGCCTCTCCTTTTTTCCTCCTCCTTTTTCTCGTCCTGCACCGTACAAGATATAAACATTGTTGGTTGTTGGACCCCTTTTTTCTGTTGATCAGAAGGAAGAACAAGAACGTGTGTGTGGCCCATTTGTTGGGTTGGGCTGGAGCTCCTCAGCTGTTGTTTTTGTTGGATCGCCGCTACGCGCGAGGCAAGAAGCAGGCAAGATGGATGAAAAGCGAAAATGTCCGTTTTGGGGTCCCTTTATTGGTGCTCGGCCCTGGTGGGCTGCGACACGGTCTCGTCAACGCGACGGTGTGCGACCCCCTGCGTCCCCGCGGAGCAGTGCGCCGTGCTGGGAGTACACCTCGCAACAAAGAAGAAGAAGAGAAGAAGAAGGAAAAGGAGGAGCCACGCAAGAGCTGCAAGAGTTGGTGGACGAAGAAGGCACCCGTAGGAGGGTAGTGAACAAAAGATGAACGAGGAGCGATGCATTGACGTCGTCGTACGTAGTTGCCCCGCTTTATAAAAGTCAGTTTGATGCAACTTAGATCACTTTGTGAAGAGCGAAGACGGCCATAGCTTCGTTATTGCCGCCGTTAATCTTCCGCCATCGTTCTCATCCATTTTTCTCTTTCATTCATCTTCAGGTGTCTGTCGTGCGTCCCGTTGGCGACTTACCGGTTGAGGAGTACTCCCTTGCCGTCTCTCCCAAGTGCACAGTAGACAAAATCAACGTACGTACCTCACAGAGCCAGGGACAAAACCCGAAGAAGAACATCCTTGCTTCCCCGTGAACTAGTTTGTGCTTGTGGTTATTTTATTTTTATTGTGTCAAGAACAAGTTTGCGCTAACTTTGGTTGGGCAGCACATGTTGTTCTTGGAGGTGGACTGGCTGCATGACAAAAAGGAAGAGTACTTCCTCGCCCTGCCTGACGGGGTGCGTCCCCCTCTTCTTTTTTATTGTATTTTTTGTAGATTTAAATGATAAATTGTATTTTTAGTTTGCCACATGTATTTTTGCTTCTTTTTGAGGTGTTTTCTCGTTGTGGGTAACCAACTGCTCTTCCACAGGCGCCACTGAGTGTCTATTTTCATCGCATTGGCGAGGTGGCCTCAATCGTAGCCCTCCACCGAGCAGGTGCGTGCTTCTTTCTTTTCCCTCTCTTGGCTCGTGCAGCGCGAGCAAACCATCATCGCTCACGTCGCCTTCTTCGCGCCTCAACAGGCCAAAAGGCGCGGCTCCTGCTGTTGCCGCACCCACAACATCCGCGCGGTGGCCACCACACGCCGCCCATCATCCCCAAGCTCTCCCTCTCGACCAACGGTTCGTTTTTCCTGCAGGCACGACTTTGTCACCCGCACATGGGCAACTGGCTGACGCGCCAGCCACAAACCAGGAATCGCGCCACCGCAGGCGCTGTCGTTGTCGCCGCGCGGGACGGCCATATCGCTGTCGTCGCCGACGCTGCCCTCGCCACTGGCGTCACCGGCGGCGCATCCGTCATCGTCATCGTCGCCCCCGCGCGCGTTCGGACTCTTGGGCTCGCCTCGGCGCCACAGCTTCTACCCCTCGACCCTGTACTCGCTCAACGACTCGATCGAGCCACACAGCAGCGACGCCGGCGCGGCCGGTGGCGGCGAGCACCACCAGACGCCAGCGACAGAGAGTTTGGGCAGTCGGCCCAGCTCGGGCCTCCGGCGCAGCAGCACCAAGGAGGAGGTCATCTCGGCCGAGAAGATGGTGAAGCAGATGCAGGACGAGAACGAGCGCATGAAGAAGAAACTCGAGGAGCTCGAGCAGGCCGTCAGGCGCCGCGATGAGGAGTTCGCGGCGCGCGAGCGAGCATGGCTCGCCGAGAAGCGCGTCCTGCAGGACGCGCTCGGATCCCAAGCGTCGACTTCGCCAAGGTCGCCGTCATCGTTCACATCGTCTTCACCATCGTCGCCGACGCAGCCGCAGCAGAGCGAAGCGGCCGCGGCCGCCGCGCCCGAGAAGGAAGAACGAAAGGAAAAGAACGAAAAAGAAAAGCGACGGAGCGACAAGCGAAAGGCGCGGGCCAATGGCCCGATCGACGGCTTCGAGCCGCCGGTGTTGCTGCCCGCGGAGGAAGGCGGGACGCCCACCAAGAAGAAGAGCAAGCACAGCACAAAGGGCAGCAAGAAGGCAGCCAGCAAGAGCCTCAAGATCAGCGAGGTCAAGGGCATCATCAGCACCAGCGAGGCCTCGCCGGCCACGCGCCACCGCAAGGGCAGCAAGACGTGGGACGACCGCGACAAGCCCGGCAGCCCGAGCCTCTTCCGGGCAGCAGCGGCCGCTGCCTCGGAGTCGTCCAGTCATGGCGACCTCGTGCACGCGCAGCTGAGCGAGTCCGAGCGCGGCGTCAAGCCGCGGCACAAGAGGCGGTCCAACAAGAAGGACGAGGCCAAGGCCTCGGACGAGAAAAAGGCCTCGTCCGAGTCCGCCAACAGCGCGAGTGTCGACAGCAAACCCGTGGCCGACCAGAGCCAGGACCTGTCGCAGGTCCCGACGGAAAGTCAGTCGACAGCGGATCACCACCAGCACGGTGCCACCACCGACAGCGGCAGCGGAAGCAGCAGCGGCAATGACCAGACCCCGCGGCCGTCGTTGTCGCATGACGGCGACAACGAGGAGGAAGAGATCGGCGAGGGGCGGCAGCGGCAGGACTCGTTCGTGATCATCGAGGAGGACGTGCGCATAGACGAGGAGCTCCTGGCGGACACGGGCTCCGACACCGGCGGCAGCGGCGTCAAGCTCCGGCGGCAGGCGCGGAGCGTCAGCGACCTGAGCGAGGGCGTCATCGACGAGGACGACGTCGAGGGCAACTATTACCACAGCGAGCCCGAGTCCTCGGACGGCAGCCTCACGGCCCGGAACTCGGTCGTGTCTCTCGGCGGCGCCGGCGGCATTGATGCCGACATCGCGCTTCACCTCGAGGAGGACGACGGCGGCGCCGATGGCTTCGCCGCCGGGGGCAGCGAGGAGGACAGCGGCCGCGAGGAGTGGGAAGGCGGGCGCGGCCAGTCCACCCGCCGGCAGGCGATGCACCTGGCCCGCACGCAGACCAGCTGGGCCGAGCTCCGGCGCCGCGAGAAGAAAAAGTGGCTCCAGGAGAAGCGCGAGCGCACGCGCACGTCGCGCTGGGAGGAGCTGCTCAAGGAGCAGCAGGAGACCTTTTTGGCGCTCAGCAACGGCTCGTGCGAGTTTTCGGCCGTGTCGAGCGTCGTTGGCGATGACCTCTCCGCCAGCGCCGACACTGTGCAACTCGCCGGCCGCGGGGGCGGCCACCACAACAACCAGGCCGCTCTGTCGGCGCTGCCTGACAACAAGTTCGCGGCCGCGGCCGCGGCCGCCACTGGCGCCGATGCGCCGGCGCCGCTCCAGGCCTACAAGGCCCATCAGACCCGGAGGCTCTGGTTTCGACGAAAGTACGGCGGCGCCATTCTTGACATTCTTGCCCTTCCAGATTCCTAACAATAATCATCGCCGCGAATGCAGGAACACGCTGCCGCGCTCGCTGGACGACCTCAAGGACGAGTATCTGGCCCGGAAGCCGGAGCTCGACGAGCGCGCCCGCGTGTGGACGGAGAAGCGGCGCGAGCGGGGCGAGCCGCCGGAGCTCGACGAGCGCGAGCGCGAGCGGGAGAAGCAGGAGCGCAAGAACGCGCTGCTGCGGCAGCGGATGCAGCTGGGCGTCGGGGGCGGTGGCGGCGTCGCGGCCGCGCTTCTGGCCGAGAGCGCCGAGTCCGACGCGGCGTCGGAGGACGACAACACCAAGAAGCGGACGCGGCAGATGCGCGCCCTCTCTGTGGTGATCAAGAAGGGCGGCGGCGACGACAGCGACGGCGAGGAGGCCGACGAGCCTCCGGCGGAGAAGCCGGGCAAGCGCACCGAGTCCTCGCGCAAGATGCGCAAAGGCGGCAGCGCGCTCCCGACCAGCGGCGGCGGCGGATCGACCCGCTCGACCTCGTCGCCAAGCCCGACGACCCGCAAGAAGAGCGGCAGCATGATCGCGACGGTGACGGCGGCCAAGGACAAGATCTTGTCGTCGGCCGATCCGCACCACCCACACGCGGACCGATCGGCGTCGACGGGCGAGCGGCTGAGCCCGATGCTGGCCCGCAAGAAGGCCAAGAAGACCGGCCGACGCACGGGCGGCTCGACGCTCAACGGCGGCGAGTCGGGCAGCCCGGACAGCTCGCACAGCTTCGTGTCGGTGGACGACTCGGCAAGTCTCCACGCCAGCACCAACAGCACAAACAGCAGCGACTTTGCTGTGTCGTCCAGCTGATATTATTAGCCGTTTTGATGTCCGTCTGTACTCAACATGAAGAATTATTATTCTTTTGTTAAGGTCTTCTGTGGAGTACTTGGGACCAGAACGGTCATTGGCCGTGTTAAATTCGTTTATCTTCCAGCAACAAAATGTTAAAAAAAAACAAAAAACACCATTTTTTTATTATTCTATGCGGGCCGCAACTGAACGACTGAAGGCAGCGTTTGCTGACCTGCTTACCGGCCGTGCAAGTTTCTTTGTTGTGGCCAAAGATGGCAGCATTGTGACCGAGAGTGCCTTTGAGTCTTGCCCCTACCTGGTTTTTCCTGGTACGCTTGCCACAGCGACTGTCTTTCTTTGCAGGTCAGTTGATCTGTTTTGGCACAACAGGTTCTTTCAACCCACTGCACAAAGGGCACATTGCTCTAGCGCAGGCACAAGCTGCACT